>JAWQUT010000175.1:58326-78737 GCA_033807755.1 Ellobium chinense
ACACACACACACACACACACACACACACACACACACACACAGACAGACAGAGACAGACAGACAGACAGAGACAGAGACAGAGAGTTACAACTTCAACATCATCCCATTAGATAAGACACATTTAGACTATGTCACATAAAACTAATAGTCTACCTCCCTGAGAGAAAAGGAACTAACACTTGTGTCACTTTTTTCGTGATATAATCCATTGGCATCTTCATACCTGAATACTGTGGTTATACGAAGATATCCCCAAAACGGACAAGATTGTCTCAGTTATAACCTGTGACGATCTTGGCAAACAATTAAGCCTTGGAGTCAGAAGACGTATTTTCAAACGGGCAAATACTGGCGTTTTATGACAAACCCCAGTGTATTTTTGACACGAGTGACTCCCCCTTGAGGATATCTAGAAATAATTATCTGCCCCTGACTACAAAGGGAGGAGCAGAGAAGCCGTTAAAAAAGGCCAAGGGGAAAAAAGGGAGACAAATTCTTTGGGAATGTTTGAGGATCACTGAACTAACTCTTATGCTGATCGGCATTAAAAATTCCCTCCCCTTCCCTCCTCCCCCTCCCTGGATGTCTATAAATACTATAATGAAAGCTCTAACAAAGCCACAGAGGTCACATTTCACATTTCTCTTGTCAGATATAGTCACTGTACTTAGAGAACGGACAAAGCAAACATACAATTCTGATTGTAAGGATGTGCTCTATGAAAGTTGCCAACTTACCAACAGTTGAATGAAATCCAGCAAGGAATGTGACCACCTCTTGCTCAATAATAATTGTAATAATAATGATGATGATGATGATGATGATCATCATCATCATCATTATCATCATTACCAACATCATGATTATTTAAAACTGAGAAAATTAAAAGTTCAACCTTAATGCAAGGAATTTATTAAAAATCTAGTTAAGATCTTCATCATCATGATCATTTTCAGAAAGGTAGACATTTTAAACAAAACTGTGACGTGAACAAATTTAAGAAATTGTCCCAAATTTTCGGACGTGTATCCTTCGTCAGGGAATTAAGAAATAATCAACTATCATCATCACCATCATCATCATCATCATCATCATCATCATCATCATCATCACCATCATCATCATCATCATCAACAACAACATAATTTGTTTAAGACAAAATAAAATAGAAAAGCGTCCACCAGTATTTTCATCATCAACAACATCATCATTGTAAAATAAGAGACTTCTTCAATCCGATATTAATAAATTTTTATGTAATTTATAACAGCTAAAATATAAAACAGTGTACGCTTCAGCAAAGGCCTTCTTCAGCTGAAAGAAATGAGTAAATAAATGTTATGGAGTGCGTTACGCTTTGAAATTTTTGGTCATTATGCTGAGAGAGTCAAAGCCTGGCGATTCAGTAAAGGGCTGGGCAGACAAGCATTGCTTGATTTCATTATGGCTAAAAGCGAATTTTTATCTGCTTTTAATGGCTTTATGGCAGGTTCCACAACTGTGGTCACACATATTTCCCAAATTTGAGCAAAAATAAAGTATTGCGAATAGTGGAGTGTCATACATTTTCTGAAAGGGTATTGAGTGGGAAGATGAAATATGACCATTTCATGAGCAGCAGACCTTTGTAGTCAGCGTAACAAGGCGTTGAAATTACCTCCCCTTATTATTGTCATAATTATGTACACTTTGAAAATCTTTAAAGAATGAGATATAATCAGCACAGGAACAAAAATAACACCATTCTAATCACAAATAAGAACATTAGAAAGGAAAAAATCAAAGAAACATTGCTTACGTCACATAAAAGTTACTTTATTCTCGATTTGGAACTACAGAATCACATCAGGCCAATTCACACAATGTTATCTATCATAATGTTACAGATGTTTCAATTTGTGACCAGTGAAATTTCCAACAATGTGGGCATTGATGCACAGGGTGGTGTATGAGGCTCTACAAGCGCAACAAAAGCATGCCAGGTGCCGTGACTGTAAGATATAGTCATTGACTCTCTCCACTTGTGCATCTACCAGGTCCCTGAAAAAATGTGAACCTTACAATTCAATGTGTGAATTCCATCAAACAGTGACATTTGGACTGGTAATATAGACAGACATCCATTGAAGTTTAATATAGTGAGATTATCCAAGTAAATTAGAAGGGGCAAGTATAAAATCTATGTTGGTGATATTTTTTTTTCCCAACAAAGGCTGTGTTATAAGTATCAAGCATTCAACAAGGCTCAGTTTCACGGAAATGAAACAAAAGTCACACCTGGCACTGTTGCATGTCAGCTTGTGGCCTATCCCAGTTCTCTTCCCCATTCTTCACGAGGAAGAAAGTCCTCCTGCTGAGCCCAGTGCCCTTGGTCAACTCAGGCGATGCCCAGTTGTACATGTCGGCCGCATTTCTGAAGTTGGTTCCTCCCTTGACAGCAGAGCTCATTTTCTTGCTTCACCTTTCCCGTGTCAAAGAAGGCTCGTTGCACCTTCTGACAAGAACATGAGGGCATGCCACACTCCTCATTCTTGTACTTGTAGTATGCTACTACATTTTGAAGAATTATCTGCCTCTTACTGAAGTGCGCAGACTTCACTTCAGCTTCACAGGTAGCGTCACGTCCGTCAAAAGTGCATATATATATCTTTACCAATTTCTAGGGCTATCGCATAGACATTTATAAATATCGTTATATAAAAATAGATTGGTACTACGCCGATAATGTTCTGTTAACGAATTTTAAAAGAAAATAGCGAGAAAGAACAAGAAAGACTAACAAAACTAGCGATCTTCTCAATGTTTACGCGTTCAGGCAGGTCGTGATTCGGCAGGTCGTTATCCGACACACAGATTAATTGTCACGAAATCAGCAAAACTTACTAACTTGATAAAATATTCAGAGGTTCTTCATAAAAAGAAATGTCTTTCAATTAATTTTAGCGCATAGAAACGTCTGCTATCCACTTCCGAATCAACTTCAATAGATCGCAAAGTGAAAGCCGGTCGTGACGGGGAATCGGATGCACAAGAGGTTAACTTTCTTTTTTTAGGTCTAGAGCTATTATTTTTGCAGGAATCAACAATAGCAGACTTAATAATGAAAAACAATTGTTTTATTTCGAATTCAGGCATAAAAGTTAGTTCAAAATGAAAAAAACATGCATCATGTTCGCATGGAATTTGAAGCCGAGAATCGGATGCACAGCCTGTACGACAATGACTGATGTAAACAAAGCTGTCATAGGCACGTCCTTGACCCTATTTTTTGTTTGAGCGTTCCTGCCTCAAAACGAACGTGAGTACTAAGGTTTCCGTTAAGTGAAGGGTCGTGTGCATTGATTTGTGACTGTTGCATGGGGTTTTCATACACGATATCGAAAATCGGGAAAGTGTGTGTTTCTGAATACGTCACGACCGGTATTGAATAACGTAAAATAAAACAACAAAAACATTGAAAGCAACAATTATTTTTTATTTCCATGTTTAATTACACTCAGCAAGACACAAAAATACCAACAAAAAGAGTTTGATTTAAAAATTCTTTATTTTATTGAACGTTAAAGTTGAAGCCAGGTTTTGGGCCCACGGCTGTGGAACCTGCCATATACCGTCACTGCCACAAACAGCTGGTGTGGCCGCAGTAATATGCTGTAACGAGGTGTGGCCCTTTCGGGCTCCCTGTTAATATTTTAATTAGACGAGACTCACTCCAACACAACACAAGACGTAGATACTATGAACGTAAGACTGATAATAGAAATGACATAACGAATTTACTGGACGAACCTTAACATAACGCAGCCAACCTTGTGCAATCACTCTCCACACGTACCTCCCCAGCCCTCAAACCTCACACCACCCAACAGCCCATCCTCACACCACACATCCACACTGGCCTCTCATCCTATCATACGCACCCAACCTAACCTACGACTACTTCTACCCGACTACAGTATACCCACACTAACTAAGATAAAGTCCAGGGCCTCCACAGCATTGACCATAGCACGACGACCGCACAAAGTCCACTTGACGATGAGACGAAAGTAACAACGATGACCAGTGGCGTTGACCGTAACGACGACAGGAACTTCCAAAGACGGAGATGACGACGATGACTCGGACGACGATGACTCGGCGGACCGTGACAGGCTCTCAAGCCAAGGTCAGCAAATACAACGATGAAGTTGACGGCGGACGAGGACAGGCTCTCAAGCCAAGGTCAGCAAATACAACGATGAAGTTGACGACTTAGACAGTAGAATGACAACGATGACTCACTCGAATGGTACTGCCTACCACAGCAGATAAAACGGTGAAAACAGTATGTCACGACACCACGGAGGACGAACTCGTCGACGACTCACAGGAGACAGTTAACAGTAACAGTTGTACTACATACACAGACGATCCACTGGCCGGCAACACCACAGCAACTCTTTCCCCCGGTTCCTCTACCCATGTCCTCTTCCGGCTCCCAACCGTCATCCCCCCTCCACCATCACGTCATTTCCCCCTCTTCCCACGTCACATCCGCACTCACTTTCGCTCAGCGCCGCACTCGCACCGCTTTCGCTCCACTTCTGCTGCGCACCGTCATGCTGCGCACCGTCACATATGCTCCTATGATAAAAATATCCTGTCTCTCATACACGGTAAGCTTAAATCAAGGTACTGTATAACACAAGATAAAACAATTTATATAATCACATAATAAGACGGAAGTGAGGATTTCCAGTCCTGTTGTTCAGTGCAATTTGTTTTGTCAAAATAGTTGTTGTGCAGACTTCCGAGTAGTTGTCGGCAAGGGACTCTGTGAGACGGTGAAATTTATTGTGCTGTTATGTGTGACTGGCGCTTTTGCGCTGTGCTCCCGAAATGTGAGTGAGTGAGTGAGTGAGTGAGTGAGTGAGTGAGTGAGTGAGTGAGTGAGTGAGTGAGTGAGTGAGTGAGTGTGGGTGAGTGAATGAGTGAGTGAGTGAGTGAGTGAGTGAGTGAGTGAGTGAGTGAGTGAGTGAGTGAGTGAAAAGAATAGGAGAGAGAGGTGATGCCTGCTGAGGATGAGGTGATAAGAACACTTGTGTGGAGGATATGGTGGGAAAGGAGTTTTCAAATGATTAAAAAATTATAGATGCAAATGCAGATGAGTGTGAACGATAAATGATATATAATTATTGGTTGCTAGTGTGTGAGATGGTTTCATATGTGTGATGGGGTTGACAGATGTTTAAAAGTGGGAAGGAGGTTAGCCTGGCAGTGTGTTTTTGTTATTTGGTGTTAATTGTTATGATATAATAACAATTCAATTTCATGTGCTTTTATGATTTTATTGATAGACGACATGGGACGGATTTTTTAACTCCTTGCACACGGTTTGTGGTCACCCTGAATGATGGCATGATGGTGCAATAGAAGGTTTCTTAGCTCATATATATGTGTAGAAATACTGTTTCTCACACAACCATATAGCTCTTCCAACGTTACCAAGATTACCGCTTTCTTTTATAGTGGCTTAAGACATCTTGATTTGACTAAGATCGGGTTTCAACAATGAATAAAAAAACAAAAAAGGCTGTTTCATCTAGAGGAAAGTAACGTAAACTCAAAAAATACAAAAATATCATGTCTTCATTTAAAAATGATAAATAAAGGCAAACTGACCAATGTCTCAGTGTACTCCCGCAGATTTTCAGAGATATTTGCGGATTTTTGACCTTGTGAACGCATATCGGTGATGAATGCAAAAGGAGACATTCACACTGTAATCATCTGTCTCACAAATATCAAGAGTGCAGATTTGCGTGACACTGGAGAAATCAGTAACTATCATCAACATTTAATGCCACTGCTCTTGACTTCTGATAACGAATAATGACAATATCCAATTACACTCTTGTTTGGCAAAGCACTGGATGCCTTCATTTAAGATAGACACTAATCCTATCATTGTTGCCCCAGGCAATGCACAGCAGCCTCCTGAGTTAATATGGAGTAGTGTAGAAAACGAAATTAGTTCACTCATCTAAATAATTGCGAAATTAAATAAATCTGACACGACATCAGAAGACATGATTGGGGGTGGGATGGGGGTGAAGTGAACTGGAAGTGTAACAGGGATGAAATTTTTGTTTGTGGTGATGTAACAGTTAACTGTAGAGATTATTTCTACAATTCCTTAAGGGTAAGACATCTCATAACTGAATTGTTTTACACTCCTTGTTCGAAAACAGGGTAGAGTGGATTGATTTAATAACCTATCTATCACGGGTTGGGTAATTTCAGCAAAATGCCACATCAATTACGCTTTTTTCTGGAAACCTCTGACTTTATAGCAAATTGTTTTTTATTTATATTTAAAGCATAGAATATACCCTGCTAAAAACAATCAAAACTATTTACTGTTTAGTCAAAGCTTTTTCAGAAATTAGCCTTATTCACATGGCATTTTGCTGAAATTGCCCAGCGCTTATAGAATTATCATTTCAACTTACTCTATCCCGATTTCAGCCAAGGATGTAAAAACCAAAATATATAAGACGAACACTGTTGGAAGTGCCCTGTCTGAGGCTATGGAAAATAACCCCTCCATCTTATGAACGCTGATATTCTCAGATCGCTGTTCTCGACCCTTCAGTCATAGTGTAGTATATTATTGATGTCTCCATCTGTCCGGATAGATGTCATAGGAAGCACGAGGATAACCCTAAAGTCGGACCTTTATCTTTACATTCATAATCATAGACACAAACCTGTCAATAATATTGAGTGCGATTCAACAATAGGCCAGCAAATCAGTGGAATCTAAAAATTATTTTTTAATCATATGCCAGAACCCCTCAGGGCTTAGAGTGACTGAAGGGCTGCAGATCTCTCGAAGTCAGCGATTTATCATTGTGTCATAGATTGCGTAACTCTCGAAACTAGTGCTGAGAGCGAAACGACCAAGAATGAACAAGTTTGTAGATGTCAGAAAATTAGCTGCGTGATTATAGGCACTAACACTCAAGTGCTTGGGGCAACAGGAGGCTGGCAAGTCTGCCCAAGTGAGACAATTTATCTTTGAGATTAAAGGTCACGAAACTCTCTTGACTAGTGCTGAGAGTGAAACCACTGAGGATTAGTAAGTCTGTAGATGTCAGAGAATTATCTGTGTGATTATAAATACGGACACTCCAGTGCTTAGGGTAACAGAAGCTGGCAGGTCTGCCCAGGTCAGACATTTACCTTTGTGTTTATAGAGAACGAAACATCCTGGTTTAGTGTTGAGAGCAAAACGACCGAAAATCAGCAAGTCTGCCGAAGTCTGAAAATTATTTTCCTGATTATAGACACGAACAATCCAGTGCTTAGGGCAAGATAAGCCCAGAAAGCCTGACCATGCATCTTTGACTTCGTAGATCGGGAAACTGAGACCGAAACAAATCGAGGATCAGCCAGAAAGTATCTCCTCCTTCATAGATACGAAAGTCTCTATATCTGGAAGTTAGAGTGAAAAAGTGGAAGGTTAGCGAGTTGGCCAAAGTCAGACATTTATCTTTGAGTTCATAAATACGAAACTCTTATCTAGACTAATGTTGACAGTGAAACAATAGCGGGTTAGGAAGTTCGCTGAAAGTCAGAGATTTATTTTTATATTCATAGACACGAAAATCCTCAGTATTGACAGCGAAACAGCAGTGTGCCGGTAGTCGAGATTTATCATTGCATTCTTTGGCAGGAATCTCTTTAGAGACGGTAGTGGAACGATTAGACTAGAAATCACTTCCGCTCTTTTATCAAAAGGTAGAGCACTTGTCTGTTGGTGCGAAAAACGCCGGGGTCAAAGCCTGTGTTTCGCCTTGACAGCGTTCCGCAATGGCTACAAGACACCATTCTGTTTGCGGTCCAAGAGGAGTTCAAGATTTCTCTCTGTTATTGCATAACTAAGCTGAAAGGGACGTTAAAATCTAATTCAACGACAACAACAACAACAACAACAACAACAACAACAACAACAACGTGACGTGAACATTCTAAAGGAAGGTTGATTCACGCCTGTTTCTTGACTTCCAGGTGTCCATCTGTTCTTCCGGATCTGACAATGACACTCATTTCTCTATTCTTCAAAGTCTTCATATTATTCCTGACCCTCTGCAGCATTATAGTTTCTACAATGCCAAAGAGAGAGGAAGCATTCACTTCTGACCCCTGTATCTCTCCCTCAGACAGTTCCATCACTACGGAGTCTGTTTCACCTTGTACAGAAACACACCGTTTTGCCCAGGAGACGACA
The DNA here is from genome assembly GCA_033807755.1 of Ellobium chinense. Classification (NCBI taxonomy): domain Eukaryota; kingdom Metazoa; phylum Mollusca; class Gastropoda; order Ellobiida; family Ellobiidae; genus Ellobium; species Ellobium chinense. The sequence continues at coordinate 66,602 of JAWQUT010000175.1, forward strand.
AGTGTGTCAAATGAAGCTGCATCTCTCCATCTAGATAACGATCAGACCTTCCTTTTCTTTACTGAAGAAAGTGACGACGGACCTGCCTCATCTTTCGTCCCTACAAGCACAAGCACACCGTACATACGTGATATCACCTCAGATGCTTTTTTTAATACGACGCAATGTGACGGCCAAGACGAAAACAATCACAATACAGAGGGAATCGATCTGTCTGAGGTTTTTGAGTACGATTTCGGAGACTATTTCTACCTTGAGTGGAATACCTTTATTTCGATGCAGTGGTATTTTGACAACGTTGTCAATCCCATTATAAGTATCGTCGGTTTAGCAGGAAACATTTTAAGCGCTGTTGTCCTACACAGGCGTGGACTGGATCAGCCTTCAAACATCTTTTTGCTTGCTTTGACAGTGGCTGATGCATGCTGCCTTTTGGAACCCATCAATGTGTCACAGTTTTTGCTGAGGGCAAACCAAAATGTCTGGAGGTACCCTTACGTTGCAGCGTACACGTGCTACATTATCATGCTCATGTTTTTTTTCATAGGACATATGGGGTCACGAATGTCAACAACTCTGACCGTATTCATCACCGTTGAACGTCTCCTGGCCTTGTTTTTGCCACTCAGATTTTCTTCGATTGTCACAACTAAGAGAGTATGGCTGGCAGTGGCTCTTGCCTGTTTGTTTTGGATCCCTTGGAGCAGTTTACTTTTCTTTCAGTTTGTCTTTGTTTACTTTGACGTCGAAGTAGACGACATCAACGACAATGGGGAAGACTTTGAAGAATATTATGGAGCTTATGATTCTTCAGGAATCACTCTCACAGACCCGATTTTATACAATGTAGAAGAATATGTCCAGCCAGCGATTAGTCATTTCATTCCTTTGGCAATAGTTGTACTTGGCTCTATCATCATTTCAGTGAAACTGGGTCTAACCAGGCGAAACCGCAGTAAACTAACAGCTGCCTCTGCGAAACAAGACAGTTCTTCCAGAAGAACAACAAAAACTCTCCTCATGGTGTGTCTTGTGTTTGCTTTGACAAAGAGTAGCAACCTTTTGGAATTCGTCCCCATTTTCCACATGACTGCATCCAATCTTAATATGTTTAATAGGTGGGTGACTGTTTACTTTGCTATAGTACTGTTCAGGAACTCGCTGACTTACATTAACAGTGCTGCCAATTTTTTCATCTACATTGCTTTCAACAACAAATTCAGATGGGTCCTATCGGATTTGTTGCACTTCCGGTCTAGAAGCCAACGGAAGTAAAGTCTTCGTGACGTGAAGTGACTCAGGGTTAATTCAATTGCAGTGAACACTTTTCCATACTTAACAACAACAACAAAAACAACAACAACAACAACAACAACAACAACAACAACAACAACAAAAACATTTACAAAAACAACAATAACAACAATGATAATAATAATAGCTATGCTCAATTTTGGACGGCTTGTTTGCTTCTGTTCTTTGCATTTTTTCCCTTATGTATGATAATTAACTCAATTTCTCATGACTGATACAAGTGAGACAAATATCTCAAGTGACCTCCGCACCAAGCTGCTTGTCTACCTATCTAACCAGCAACCAACTTGCTCACCAACCTGCTTGCCAGTATGCCTACCAACCAAGCTGCCTACCTATCTGTCTGTTTATCTGTTTGCCAACCTACCAGCCTACTCCTCCCTTTTCCCCACCCTCTCATAACAATCTGCCTGTGCCATTCCTAACATAAGGGTAAGCAGATCTGCGTCAAAACTGATATATGAAAGATTGAGTCAAAATCAGTATGATGATCCCGTGTTCGAAGACTGTGTTAGCAGAGGGTTTCTCTGTGACTGTGTTTCGCAGCAGCTAAAAGGTACCATACTGTCTGCAGTCTATAGGGCTGCCATCACTTGTAAGTTTACAATCGTCAAAATTATAGTACCTCTACCCTTGCCCTTTTGTGGCTTGTTGCCCCTTGCACCGATCAGGAAGGACGGGAGGTGGAGTGAGAAATAATTGAAGTAGTTCACTGGCTTTTATGAGGAGGTTTATAAAAAACAAAATTAAAATATTGCAAATATATACTCAGTGACTTGTGTCCTAGACCTGAGATATAGTCTTTTGTCTTGCCCACTGCCTTTCCTGATACCTCCCATGTATAAGGTGGCCTGTAGCACGCCTTTCTTTGTTTAAGATACACTTTATGACACTCATGTAATATTATTATATCAACATGGAAAGTGCGTATCCTTTGGCACAATCTGCTTAACCTATCCGCCCGTCTTCCTGCCACCCTGCTTTGTCTGTCAGTCTGTCTCATCCTATTCTATGTCCAAACTAGCTAAAGCATTACTTATGCTAATAACAAAGACCCCCACTTCTCCACTCTTGCCTCATTATTTACTTTCTGATCCAGTGGGGAGCATACAGTATCGCTCCTATACACAAGCGCTGATCGGTCTGACCTTTCTTTCGCTGTTTATAGCCAGGTACGAATTTTACAGATGATGTCCTGAAAAAAAATATGAATGAAATGTACAACAAAGCTGTGACGGAAATTGATCCCATGAAATTGATATCAGAATTCATCACCCTAACCCTGCTACACAAATGAACACAACCACCACTACCATCCTCAACACTATCACCACCACGACCAACATCATCACGACCAATAACATCATCACTATCACCGCACATCAACCCTACCACCATCACCACCATCACCAGCACCACCAAAACACCAACATCATCACATCCAGCATCATCTTCATCGTCATTAAGATCATCAACATCTTCACCATTACCAACCCCACCATCGTCACCACCACCACCACCACCACCACCACCAACAACAACAACAACAACAGCAACCCACTGATATGAATCCCAGCAATATGTGATGCAGGAAATGCTCAGGCACCCTTGAAGGGAGACGACATGTAAATTCCGTATCTGAATCAATAGTCATCGCAGGGAGCCTTCAAGGTTTTATTTTTCACGTTTCATTTTTGTGTAAATATACATTTTTCTTCCTCTCAAGATCATCCTTCTGAAAATAAGTAAGACCAAGGAAATGGTTATTGACTTTCGGATGAAGAAGAGTCCCATGACCCCTCTGACAATAAATGACCAAGACGTGGAAATTGTAACTAAATATAAATATCTAGGCGTAACTATTGACAATAAACTCTCGTGGCACCATCATATTGAAGAGATTGATAAAAGAGCAAATCAAAGAATGTATTTCATACGCAGGCTCAGACATTTTAACATACAAAATGAAATCATTCAGTTATTCTATACTTCAACCCTCCAAAGCATTTTTACGTTTGGAATTACATGCTGGGCCGGTAACATCACAAACAGGGATAAAAACAAAAATAATCGCATTGTTAAAAAAGCTGGAAAAATAATGCATGTCACATTGCCATCTATTGATCAGCTGTATTTGAAAGCGACTATCGACAAAGTAAATAAAATTCTCTCTGATATTGAACATCCTCTATTTAATAAATATAAAACATCAGTTCGAAGCGGCAGACTTTTGTCCCTGTGTTGCAAAACAGAGAGATATAGAAATTCTTTCGTGCCGCATTCAGTCAGAGTGGTGAGGGACTCTCCGTCACAGTAGATCTTAAAAAAAAAAAAAAGGCACACTGCACTGTAAACTCACAGTGAGAATGGCCAGAAGTGGTGGGGGAGGGAGGAGGGGGTATGAGACTAACATGTGAAGTGAACGAGTGATTATTGTTGTGATTAGTTTGTAACCTGATTTATGAATCGTATGGCAGTATGCATGAATGTGAGTTAGTCTGAGTATTGTATTGTAATGAGTTATGTACTACTATGCTTAGACTATTTGATTATTTATTATTTACTCTCATGTACCGCAGCCAAGGCAATTTTCCTTTCTGAGGATAATAAAATAATTCTTATCTTATCTTATCTTGTCTTTGGCCCTGTCATTGATTTCTTGTCATGTGTAACATCTAAATAAATCGACATCATGTTCGAGAGTTCTGAGTAAAATGTCATATCTCATTTGTGTAATATTGCGAGAGATACGATGGCTTGAGTGTTCTGCCTCAATTTTTGATGTTCAGACCTGGGGCAGGTTCTGATGCAAGCTGGAGTCGAGTCGGGCTTAACGACCACCTGTCTAAGTTGGCCGGCAGTTGATGGTCATTGGGATCAACATCATCATCGTCATCATCATCATCATCGTCATCATCATCATCAACATCATAACAATAATTATTTGCAAAACATTTATCCGCACTGGATATATATAAGTAAAGAAAGAAAACGATAACAATTTAACAATCCTTCCCACCTCCCTGCAAAAAGGGATTTAACACTTGTGTCATTTCAAACGTTCGTATTCTCTTAAACTATGATTGAATCCTATTGCTTCGTATTTGAGTCCTTTTTTTAAAATCATTACTTGAATTTAAAAGATTTAGGAATCTAGCCGTACTAGGTTTTTTTAAAGAACTGTTTAGAGAAACATTTCAGTCTTAGGTGCTCAAATTTTGTACAGTCTACAATGTCTATGTAGTAGCTCTGGGCAGTTCCTGTGAGAGGCATCTCTGTTAGATTTGTAGCTCGGACCATACCACTACCGAGTACTCTCGATACTGTCTCTTTGCACGAGTATTCGCTTCAGAAAATAGAATTAGTTGTTGTTGATTATACAACAAGTTTAATTCATTTCATTTTATTTTTGTATTCTTATCTTTATTTTAGACGCAAACTTTACTACAGGTCTTTTGTTATTTTCTCTTTATCTGGAGTCTGACACCCACTCAGGCAGTTGAAAACAGTAGAACATCGATTTCAAGCACTGTATCTATTAAATGAGAATATCATGTTATTGAATCATTTTCACATTTTTGGATTTGATTTTAGTCTAATCTACCATTTCACAATTCAGGTAGACCTCGATATTAAGTGAATATATATTTTTTTGTTCATGCCACAAGGGCATATTATTATCGAGATTATACTGTAAATGCATTGCACTGCACTTCAATACGAAGGAATTTGCTAATTGTACTTTAAACGAACACTGAAAGCATATTACTGAATACTGTGGTTGTACGAGTATATCCCCAAAACAGACAAAACTGTCTCAGTCACATTTTTTGACGATCTTGACAAACAAACTATTAAGCCTTGGAGTCAGAAGACGTATTTTCAAATGGGCAAATACCGGCATTTTATAACAAACCCCAGTATATTTTTGACAAGAGTGACTCCTCCTTGAGGATATCTAGAAATAATTATCTGCCCCTGACTACAAAGGGAGGAGCAAAGAAGCCGCTGCAAAAAAACGCCAAGGGGAAAAAGGGAGAGAAATTCTATTGGAATGTCTGAGGATCACTGAACTAATTTCTATGCTGATCGGCATTAAAAATTCCCCTCCCTCTCCCCCTCCTTACTCCCCGGATGTCTAATAATGAAGGACCTAACAAAACTACAGGGATAACATCTCATATTTCTCTTGTTAGACAGAGTGACCGTACCTGGGGAACAGACAAAGCAAACATATAAGTCTGATTGTAAGGATGTGCTCTATTAAAGTTGCCAACTTGCCAGCATATGAATGAAATCCAGTGACCACATCTTGCTCAGTAATAATAGTAATAATAATAATGATGATGATAATGATGATGATGATGATGACTCATTATTTTATGTTCCCTGAGGAAGGACACTGGTCCGAACATTTGGAACTTTTATTACATTTTTTTCATGCCACAGTCTTGAGAGTGCTTTATATTTTTTGAACATGATGATGATGATGATGATGATGATGATTTTCAAAAAAGATAAACACTCTCAAAAACTGTGGTGTGACCAAATTTAATAAATGGTCTCAAAGTTTCGGACGGGTGTCCTTCATCAGGGAAATAAGAATTAATCAACTATCATCATCATCATCATCATCATCATCTTCATCATCATCTTCATCATCATTATCATTTCCAAAAAGATAGACTCTCTCAAAAACTGTGACTGGAGAAAATTTAATGAATAGTCCGAAATTTTCTGACGTGTCTCCGAAATAAGACATAATCGACTATCATCATCATCATTATCACCATTATCATCATCGTCATCATCATCATCATCATTGTCGAATGATAGACTTCTTCAATCCGATATGAAATTTTAATGGAATTCCGAAGAGCTGAAATGTGTCTATACGCGTCGGCAAAGCCTTCTTTCAGCAGAAATAAATAAATAATTAAATGCTATAGAGTGCGTTACGCTTCGAAATATTTGGTCATAATTTTGAGAGGCCTACTAGCCCGAGGGCGAGCCGCCGAGCAACTAAAGCCCGCCCCTCAGGATGTCAGTGCGTATCGATCAGTTTTATGCGGGGCGAGTTAGAACCGCCAAATTGGTACCGTGTCGTTATTGCATTGACCTCTGGCCTCGGCTGAGCCAAAATCTTAGACACCCTCTCTCCCCTGCCGCCCCCTCCTCTTTCCCCGGGCTGAAACAGCGTTTCTTTCTTTCTTTCTTTCTTTTTTACTTTCTTTCTTTCTTTCTTTCTTTCTTTCTTTCTTTCTTTCTTTCTTTCTTTCTTGTAGCGCAAGTGCGTGCGCACGTGAGTGCTTGCATGCGTGGGTGGTGAGTGAGTGAGTGAGTGAGTGAGTGAGTGAGTGAGTGAGTGAGTGAGTGAGTGGGTGAGTGAGTGAGTTAAACTACACCTGTTTGCTTTATTTACATCTATTTTGTGTTCGTTTACACATACTTTTGTGTGTGTGTGTGTGTGTNGCTTCTTTCTTTCTTTCTTTTTTACTTTCTTTCTTTCTTGTAGCTCACGTGAGTGCTTGCATGCCTGGGTGGTGAGTGAGTGAGTGAGTGAGTGAGTGAGTGAGTGAGTGAGTGAGTGAGTGAGTGAGTATATTATAAAATCTTTCTATTTCATTAAACTACACCTGTTTGCTTTATTTACATCTATTTTGTGTTCGTTTACACATACTTTTGTGTGTGTGTGTGTGTGTGTGTGTGTGTGTGTGTGTGTGTGTGTGTGTGTGTGAAAGAAGGAATGCTTGTTTTGCTCCGTCACTAAATAAAGTTCATTCACTCAACCAACCATCCAACCACCCACCCACCCTCCAGTCAACCAGCCAACCAACCATCCACCCACCTAACCAACCAATCAACCAACCAACCAACCAACCAGCCAATCAACCAACCAACCAGCCAGCCAGCCAACTAGCCAGCCAGCCAGCCAGCTAGCCAGCCAGTCAATCAATCAATCAATCAATCAATCAATCAATCAATCAATCAATCAATCAATCAATCAATCAATCAATCAATCAATCAATCAGTCAGTCAGTCAGTCAGTCAGTCAGTTAATCAATCAGTCAGTTAATCAATCAATCTGTTTTTTCATCAGCCATGTCTTCTTTTCTTCATTTCCTCTCCACCCTTCGATTCCATTTGAGATACTGATCATTGTTGTATTGAATGGGTTAAACTGGTAAACATAAAAACTTCGAATTTAGAATCTTGAGCTTCTTTGCCAGTCTGTTTTTGCTTTTTTTTCTCATCCAACCCACACTTTATGTGCTTCACGTAGTCCTTGAATGTTATCTCAGGGTATAAAAAGAAAAGAGAGGCATGATGGGATACTTTATTAATTTGAATCAATCGCTCCCTTCACATCAGAGACTTATTTTCTCATGAATTCCACAAGTATAGGATCTCATACTGCTTATAAACTTTGCGGATCGCTAGTTTAGGTTGCAAGAGCCTAATTGGTCCAAAAAATAGTAGCAGATTTTAACATCGTCTTGTGTGAAATTCAGTTTTAAATTTCTAAGTTCATGTGGTTCGAGGAGAAATTTTTATTAAATGGCTCAAGAGGACTTTTATCTTTTGGCTCCTGCAACCTTTTAGGTTACAGAAGTCCAATTCGATTCCCCCCTTTGCACTAATAAATCGTTTTCTTCACTGTTATTTTCAAGAAATGCCACTATCTCTAAGTCTTCTTTAATAGTTTGCAGAATTCAATAAGCTTATCAAAAATGATGTTTAAAATATAGGTCTTTCATTTCGTTTTCGAGCTACGAACCGATACACCGAAATGTGTAAACAAGCGAAAGTGATTTTGTCATGAGTGATGAAGATGGCAGTGAGTTAAAGGCGTAGCAAAAGTAAGCTTAGTGGGAGGCACATGGGAGCGGCTTATCTATATTAATAAAAACGCTTTAGCCAAATTTGTGTGACAGATTTCTTGAGAACTACGTAACGTAAAAACATGCGGGTTTCACCTAAAGTCGTAAAAAAAATACACAAAAGGTCCTCTTTATTGTTTTAACCCTTTAAAAAAAAAAGAATGTGTATAGAAACGAAATACAATCTCCAATAGATCTTTTCAACCAATCGTCCAACTTTTTCACGGAGTCTAGCATTCGTCTATGATGCCTTTCGGTGCGCTAGGTATTCTTTCATCGCTGGTGCGTTGCCTGCCTGCCCCATTTGTAAAATAGGGTGTTAGTCTTATCAGTCATAACAAAGATAACCTCATCAGTTTCAATTTCAGTCTGGTTTATGCTAAGCATTATTTTAATATGCCAATACTGAAGATAGATACATATCTGAATACTATTTATTCATTTGCACCTCATTTCGTACTGTCATCTATCGCACATCAGTCTTCCCATCACCACATATCGTGCCATCCTCGTTCACAACTTGACTGTCATCCACTTCTGTTCTCACACATTCACCAAATCTTTCTCTTTCTATCTCTTTATTTTCACAAGCTATTTGTCTGTACACGCTTTCATGCTTCCTAATCATTCACAGTACACATCAGTGGATGCCACAGGTTTTCACCAGAAGATAATATATTTATAAGACTAGTCTCTGATAATTGTGTAAGAGTTCTCATCAATAAAGGTTTGGATCCTTATTTCCACTCTCTAGGCCCTCTGCTGGCCTTCTTCGGGGACTTAAGGTTAAAGGTCTGTAATTGTACTTTCACTATTGGGTCCAACTAGTTAGGAGTTATATATTTCATCTCCCCTTTTCCTTCTTTTGGCCTGCTATGCTTCCAGTGGTAAGAGCTCCAGGAGGCAAATTTTGATTTAATGGAAAACCATGTCCATTTTACTTTATTTTGCCAGGCACTATTTAGCCCTGGGCTGGAACTGTCAGGTCAAGGGTGTGTTCAGGCGGAAAAGGAGTGGTTTGGCGTTGACCAGTGAAAAATGTAGGATCTCTTTACAAATAGCAACCAAGCTCAAAATTTCAATGGGCTTGCTAGAGTTGGGTCAGTCTTAAAATTTGGGCCACATAATGAGCTTAATTCTGATATAGGTCTGGGTGGAAGCTAAAACTTTGGGTTCAGAGGGTAGCTAATAATGCTAATATAGCCCACTGAGGAAAAAGTTCCAATCCCAGTACAGGTCTTACAACACCAAGAAGTCGTTGGAAACTTTCTTACTTGGAGAGCGAGGCAACCGACTGAGGATTTTCATAAGAAGATACCCTCGTCCAGCGAATGTTTCGGCCCTTTGACTTCCTGATATTCTAAAGAGGCTGGACCACACTTGGTTTATGAGGCCTAGATGTCCTGCTGGTGACTTTTATTTTATCATTGATAGGGATTCGAACTTGCAACCTCCCGCTTTTAAATCCTCGCAGCATATCCTAAGGCCACTGCGAATCCATGATGAAGCCATTATTATTTCCTCTCTCTTATCCTCCCTCCAAAACCCCTCCTTCTCCCTCTCTGCCTCTCTCTTTCTCTTTCTTTTCTCTCTCTCCTTCTCTCTCTCCCTACTTTTCCATAAGAGAATAACGGATCAGAGCAATCCCGAGTCACCATAGATCCTTGCGGTTTCTCTGAGGAGGCCACGGGGAGCCAATCAGATTTTCAGCATATTCTCACCGCCAATCGATGATGATTTGCTCGACTTTCCTTAATACAGGTCAGGGATAGTGAAACAGGGAAAGAAGGTGAGAACTTGGGTAGGTGGGTGGGTGGATGAGTGAGTGAGTAAGTATGGGTGGGTGGATAGGTGGATGGATGGATGGATGGGTGGGTGAGTGAGTATGGATGGGTGGATGGATGGATGGATGGATGGATGGATGGATGGATGGATGGATGGGTGTGTGGGTGGGTGAGTGAGTATGGGTGGTTGGCTGGGTGGATGGGTGGGTGGATGAGTGAGTATGGGTAGGTGATTGGGTGGATGGATGGATGGGTGGGTGGGTGAGTGAGTATGGGTGAGTGAGTGAGTGAGTGAGTGAGTGAGTGAGTGAGTGAGTGAGTGAGAGAGAGAGAGAGAGATAGAGAGAGAGAGAGAGAGAGAGAGAGAGGGTATGTGATGTTTGTGTGTTTGTATGAGTGGAGAGCACACCAGTGTGTGTCTTTTATGTGTTATGAATGATGGGCTGGGGAATGAGGGAGAAAGGGTGTGTGTTTTTCCTTCTTTCACCTCGCCCCCGATAATCCGCAAACTTTCTCCAATCCAAAATTTGAAAAAATAACCTTTTAGCGTGACTAAGTTAATCTCAGATGATAAATAATAATTATGTATCAAATGGGATGAGAACAAGAGCTAAGGTACTCGAAATGATGTGATTAACGTTTACAGAAATAAAACTCCGCTCATTTTATTGCACAATGAAAGAAAAAAAATATACAACGATGTTAAATTGGACATTTCTTTTCTTTGAATCGTGAATGAACCCTTGACTTGTTCCTATTATGGCATCATGTATCATCCACTCTGATATTCCCATAAAAATGCACGGAAGATGAACAACAAGGGAAACGCTCATTAAAGATGACGAGAGTCAATAGCTGTGGGAATATATGATCAACCTTTGGGCCTGCTCCTGACAGCCGTTTTGTGTATGCGCTGGACGGGTCACTTCCGGGTGTGCCAAAAACAGGTAACTCTTACGATAATTGGAGATGAGCGTCACTTCCCTTGAGAGCGTCTCCGTGTTTTGGGGACGGAGATCTGTAGTTCTGGAACTGAAGGCTTTCAAGTGCAAATCCGTCATGAGACTATGAATGAAGTCTAATCGCAGGCGGCGGGCTTGGCAAGAGCGAGAGGGACCACCTACCCACTCCGCACTTCCCAATCTTTATGTTATTTTTTTTTCTTTCTCATACTCTAAAACTCTGTTGACCCCTGACCCCACATAACCCCATCTGGTGATCATTCTCCTTTCTTTGGTTCCATCAGACCGAAATACTTCGACAGGCTTAAAGACCATTTTTAACAAAGGATTCTTGGTGTTGGGGGAGGGTGGTATTGAGGGGGGGNTGAGGGGGGGGGGAGGGGGAGTCCGGTTGATTGTTTGTATTTAGTAAGAATATCGTGGCATTTTCAGCTTTCGTCAGTTATAATGAGCTGAAGTTTCATGCTAGCCATGCGATCATACATAGGACTATTCCCCATGTATTTTATACCAGAAGGGTAAATATTTGCTCTCTCTTCATCCAACAATATGTGGTTGTTACTTCGCTTATAGGCATAATTACCTTCTTCTACACAATCACAACGAGACTTTTTTCAATTTCGTTTGCAAATAAGATACTCCATGAATCCTGTGAAAAACGATATTGTCCTTAACTATACCAAATCTCCTCCTCAAAAATTTAAGGAAGTATACTGGCTTGCTCTTCAGGTTCTGCTTTACACATTACCTCTACGGTCTTTCAACCTGTGTGCCCTCCAAATCACCGCAGTGTATTTGACAAAATCTAGAAACTTCTTTTCCCTCCTTCTCGCTTCATAAAAAAAAAAAAAACAACCCAACTCCAAACCGCCAAGTACAAATTTTAATGTTTTCTTCTTATGAATTAACTATCCTCTAATTAATAGCTGAGGGAAACGATTTCTATGGGCGTACCAAAGGGGGTCTAGCTCTACACTTATCTCGTTTTCAGTAGATCTTGAAATTCAGTGGTTCTAACGTTGGTATCCTGAATACTTGGTATTCGTGCCTCATGTTTATTCAGAAAGTGATAATGTTAGAGGTATCGGAGGCTGGAAACCAGGCTGCATGTGTGTGTGTGAGTGTATATGGTTGTGTGTGTGCGTGTGTGTTTGTGTGTGTGTGTGTGTGTGTGTGTGTGTGTGTGTGTGTGTGT
>JAWQUT010000175.1:82136-93451 GCA_033807755.1 Ellobium chinense
CACACGCACACACACACACACACACACACACACACACACACACACCCACACATACACAAACACACATACACACACGGTGTAAAATACAAACATACAGGATCAACTACTTTTTTCACCCCTTAGCGTAGAGAAACTAAGCTTTACATTGCCATACACTATTACATGTATTATTTATTTCTACGGTACTTTACTGTCTCTAATGGGTACCAATGATTCCTGCGCGTCTCCGTGATGAAAGGAATCCTGAAGGTCACGGACGTCTCGAGTTCAAGGACACTCGGAAGCGTTAAAGAAACTGTAGACAAAACAAAAAAAAGAAAAGAGGAATGTCAAGGTCATACAGGAAGACGGCAACAGATCTAACTCGACTTCCGGGGGAACTGCATCTAGTCTTACTTTAAGTTTGTGAGGTTAGTAAGGGTTTTACATCACGTCCGCACGATTACGGCTATATTAGGTGGGATTCGACGTCATGGGTGAAATATGATTAGAAAATCGGTAGCTGGTGATTTGAGTTATAAGTTCGAGATGGGGAAGTTCTACTGTAATAACCGTTCTAGAAGCTCTTAGCAGAGTGATTCTCCCTTTCTGAATCATTGCCAGAACTGTAGGACACGATCGGGTAACGCCCATCTTCTCTCCCTTCCCCACAAACCAGCCAAGAGTTACCCCTCTTGACCCCCATAGAAACAAAACATTTACCCAACACGCCCGTATCATTTTCTTTTCCTCTCCAGACCTCAACAGTTAACTCCCCTGATTTCTAAGCAGGGATGACCCCCCTTTGGTTCAGAATTTGCTCACCAACGCGGCATGACTGTTTGCGAAAGCAGCACTCAAGTCGCGCCGTCTTTTAGCGCGAAATTGCTTCGTGTTTGTTGAATCGATAACGGGGCGGCCATTGCTTGGTGGCATTCCTTAGACAACCTAATTCACGACAGGATAACATTTGAGCGACAAAGTCAGAAAGAGCCACAAAATAAAAATAAAAAAAGAAATGGCTTGTTGTTGAACAGGACCTGGCAAACGTGATCTTTGATAGCTGATGTCAACCCAACCAGGCAAATGACAATGTTGATAAAGGAAGGAAAAATATTTTTTGGCTCTTCTGCTGCAGCCAGACACATATTTAGATGTAGACATGTGTGGGTCAGCGACAGGTCAATTTCAGGAATGTTGTGCAGGGGCGTTGCATCGTAGTAATATATAAATCTGAAATTGCCAAGACATTATCGTGTTTTATCTATTACATTTTGTCTAGTCCGAAATGTTTTGCAAAAATGTTTAAACATCACCTTCGTACTATTTCACCTGTGGGCCATTAATGAATATTGACAGTATGCCTGTGTCAACATTACAGTATGTCTTTTACGGTATTTGTGTAAGATGGGGGGACTGTTTTAGTAGGACATTGCGATAAATTTTATCTCTTTTTTTTTATCATTTGTGCATTAGCATTGTTGGCTTTCTGTTTGTTTAATATAAGTGTTAGATTACTCCCCCCCCCTNGCCCCCCCCCACCCCAAAAATAAAAATCACTTTCGATACACCCATGCATGCAAAAAAAACCAAAACTGTTCATCTGTTCCTGAAGATATAATACACTGCTTTCATACCTGATCAACAGCGAAAAATCCTTCACAGTAAAGTAAATTCGCCCCGTAGCCCTCACACATGTCTACAGATTTCATAATGCATCGATTGCTTAAAATAAACATGCAATATCAAGAGAACATTCTGCATTTCTTCAGAGACCTAAAACTTTGTTATGACTGTCCTATCAGGAACCCATTAAGCATTTAAGTTTTAATGTCCCTCTTCAACACAACAATGGCTATACCAGAGCCAAGACTTGAACCCCTGTCATTAATGACCTGAAATAGTAAGCACTTGAAATACATGTATCGTTTGGTATGGAAGGAAAATAAAAAACAACCTTTATAATAATATTTTATGTCAGAGCCGATTGGGAAGTACGTGACTATTCTAATAAAATTCCGTCCGGCATGTTGCGAAACAATCAATGAAAGATTTGAGAATTTGAGCATGAGGGGTGGGATCTCTCACCACCGTAAGAACTACATTAGTACATCGGTGTTGAATGTGCCCTTAGTAGCGTGCAATATGCAGAGGTACTGTAATTCTTAAAATGTTTAAAGATCTGATCGTTAATGCGCAAATTCTCGATAGGTTCAAGTTATAATTCGACTCGTTATACCTGCCGATTATGGACTTCATGCATCCAGGTATACATACAAACACTAGGGAAAATGTTTAGCTTTTGATGCGGCTAAAGGCAAAGATGTAGTCTTCTAAAATCCAATTCCGGTTTTCTAGATTGTATATTGTCAGGCAGAACGAAAAATGTCTTATCTTTATCACTGATCATTATCTTCAACCACTTTCAGAGACATAAGTCTTTCTATTAAAAAAGATACGTTTCCTTTTCTCATTGAGTAGCATGGCTAGAATCTTTGTCTTGCAGTGTGGAAACATAATATAGTCACGACCTTTGAAAAATAAACGCTGTTTCGTCAATAGGAAAGAAACGTAAGCTTGGGAAAACACATTAAAAAAATGTTATGTCTGCATACCAACATTGATAAATAAAGGCAAATCAACCAGTGACTCATGTACTATCGCAGACTTGCAGAGATGTGTGCGGATGTTTGAGCTTGTGAACGTATAATCGGTGATAAACGCAAAAGGAGACATTCACACTATAATTCTGTCTCACACAAATATCAAGAGCGCAGATTTGTGTGAGAGTGGAGAAATCAGTAACTATCAGCAACATTTAATGTCACTGCTCTTGACTTCTGATAATGAATAATGACAATATCCAAATACACATTTGTTTGGAAAGATACTGGATGCCTTCAAATAAGATCGACACTAATCCTTTCGTTGTTGCTCCAGGCAATGCACAGCTCCCTCTTGAGTTAACGGAAAACGAAACGTAGTTGATTCATCCAAATAATTGCGAAAGTAAACAAATCTGACAAGACAACAGAAGATGGGAGTGAAGTGAACTGTACAATTCATAGGGTTGATTTTTTTGTTTTTTTGGTAATGTAACGTGTAACTGTAGAGATTATTTCTACAACCCCTTATGGCAAGCAGAACTTATAGCCGAATTGGTTTAAACTCCTTGTTCGAAAACAGGGTAGATTGGTTTGATTTGATAACTTGTCTATCAAGAATTGGATAACTTCAGCAAAATGCCACTTCAGTTAGGCTAGTTTTTTGAAACCTCTGACTTTTGAGCAAATCGATTTTGATTTATATTTAAAAGTAGAATATCCCCTGCTAAAATCAATAAAAACTATTTGCTGTTTAGTTAAAGCTTTTTCGGAAGTTAACCATATTGACGTGGCATTCTGCTGAAATTGCCCTACGTATATTCAACTTACTCTATCCTGTTTTCAGACCAGAAATTAAATATCCAAAATGTTTGAGACAAACACTGTAGGAAGTGCCCTGTTTGAGGCTATGGAAAATAACCCCTCCATCTTACGAACTCTGATATTCTCAGATCGCTGTTCGCAACCCTTCGGGCTTAGTCTAATATAATATTATCAATGTCTCCAATTGTCTAAATAGATGTTACAGGAAGCACGAGGATAACCCTAAAGTCGGACATTTATCTTTACGTTCATAATCATAGACACAAACATGTCTCTAATACTGAGTGCGATTCAACAACAGGCCAGCAAATCAGTGGAATCAGAAAATTATCTTTTAATCACATGCCAGAACCTCTCAGGGCTTAGAGTGACAGAAGACCAGCAGGTCTCCCGAAGTCAAATATTTATCATTGCGCCATAGATTGCGTAACTCTCTAAACTAGTGCTAAGAACGAAATGACCAAAAATGAGTAAATCTGTAGATGTTAGCTTAGTGATTAGAGACACGAACACTCAAGTGCTTGGGGCAACAGAAGGCCGGCAAGTCTGCCCATGTGAGACAATTTATCTTTGCGGTTAGAGGTCACGAAACTCGATCGACTTGTGCTGAGAGTGAACCCACTGAGAACCAACAAGTCTGTAGGTATCAGAGAATTATCTGTGTGATTATAAATACGGACACTCCACTGCTTAGGGCAACAGAAGACCAGACAGTCTGCCGTAGACATTCATCTTTGACTTCGTAGATCGAGAAACTGAGACTAAAACAAATCGAGAATCAGATGTGTCAGAAATTTATCTCCTCCTTCATACATACGAAAGTCTCTAAGTTCTGGAAGTTAGAGTGAAAGAGCTAAAGGCTAGCGAGTTGGCTAAAGTCAGACATTTATCTTTGAGTTTGTAAATACAAAATTCTTCTCTAGACTAATGCTGAGAGCGAACCAATAGCGGGTTAGAAAGTTCGCTGAAAGTCAGATGTTTATTTTTTCATTCATAGACACGAAACTCTTCAGTATTGACAGCGAAATAGCAGTGAGCCGGTAGTCGAGATATATTCCTGTGTTCTTTAGCGGGAATCTCGTTAGTGACGACAGTGGAACGATTAGATTAGAATTTTTTTCCGAGAGAGATATTCCCCATTTATCAAAAGTTTCTAGTTTTCGCTTCCTTACACTTTGCCAGCCGGTGGCTAAAGGTAGAGCACTTGTCTGTTGGTGAGAAAAACGCCGGGGTCAAAGCCTGTGTTTCTTCTTGATTATTTTCCGTAATGGCTACAAGACACCATCAGCTAGTCTGCGGTCCAAGAAATGTTCACGCCTTCTCTCTGTTATTGTCATTACTGAGCTGAAAGGGACGTTAAAATCTAATTCAACAACAACAACAACAACAACAACAACAACAACAACAACAACAACAACAACAACAACAACAACAACAACAGCAACAATATCAAACTCTAACACTCTAAAGAAAGGTTGATTCACGCCTGTTTCTTGACTTCCATGTGTCCATCTCTTCTTCCGGATCTGACAATGACATTCATTTCTCTATTCTTCAAAGTCATCATAGTGCTCCTGATCCACTGCAGCATCATAGTTTCTACAATGCCAAGGAGAGAGGAAGCATTCACTTCTGACCCCTGTAGCTCTCTCTCAGACAGTTCCATCACTACGGAGTCTGTTTCACCTTGTACAGAAACACACCGTGTTGCCCAGGAGACGACAAGTGTGTTAAATGAAGCTGCATCTCTCCATCCAGATAACGATCCGACCTTCCTTTTCTCTGTTGAAGAAAGTGACGACGGACCTGCCTCATCTTTCGTCCCTACAAGCACAAGCACACCGTACATACGTGATATCACCTCAGATGCTTCTTTGAACACGACGCAATGTGGCGGTCAAGACGAAAACAATCACGATACAGACGGAATCGATCTGTCTGTGTTATTCGGATACGATTTCGAAGAAAACTATTTATACTTAGAGTGGAGTACGTTTGTTTCGATGCAGTGGTATTTTGACAACGTTGTCAATCCCATTATAAGTATCGTGGGCTTGATAGGAAACATTTTAAGCGCTATTGTCCTAAAGAGGAGTGGATTGGACCAACCTTCAAACATCTTTTTGCTTGCTTTGACGGTGGCTGATGCGTGCTGTCTTTTGGAAGCCATCAACGTGCCACAGTTTATGCTGAGGGCAAACCGATATGCGTGGAGATACCCTTACGTTGCAGCGTACACGTGCTACATTATCTTCCTTATAGTTCTTTTTATAGGGAATATGGGGTCACGAATGTCAACAACTCTGACCATATTCATCACCGTTGAACGACTCCTGGCTTTGTTTTTGCCACTCAGATTTTCCTCCATTGTCACTACTAAGAGAGTATGGCTGGCAGTGGCTCTTGCGTGTTTGTTTTGGATCCCTTGGAGCAGTTTACTCTTCTTTCAGTTTGTCTTTGTTTACTATGACGTCGAGGTCGACGACATTAACGACAATGGGGAAGACTTTGAAAAATATTTTGGAACTTATGATTCTTCAGGAGTCTCCGTCGGTGACCCGATTTTGTACAATGTAGAAGAATATGTCAAGCCAGCTATTAGTCATTTCATGCCTTTGGCAATCGTTGTACTTGGCTCTATCATCATTTCAGTGAAACTGGGTCTAACCAGGCGAAACCGCAGAAAACTAACAGCTGCCTCTGCGAAACAAGACAGTTCTTCCAGAAGAACAACAAAAACTCTCCTCATGGTGTGTCTTGTGTTTGCTGTGACAAAGAGTAGCAACCTCTTGGAATTCGTCCCCATTTTCCACATGACTGCATCCAAACTTAATTTCTTAAATAGGTGGGTGACTGTTTACTTTGCTATAGTACTGTTCAGGAACTCGCTGACTTACATTAACAGTGCTGCCAATTTTTTCATCTACATTGCTTTCAACAACAAATTCAGATGGATCCTATCGGATTTGTTGCATTTCCGGTCCAGAAGCCAACGGAAGTAAAGTCTTCGTGACGTGATGTGACTTAGGGTTTATTCAGTTGCAGTGAACATTACTCAAAAAAAAATTAACAACAACAACAACAACAACAACAACAACAACAACAACAACGACCATAATAATAATAATTATATTCAATTTCGAAAGTTTGTTTGCTGTTTTTCTTTGCATTTTTCCCCACATGTGTTCTCATGACTGATGCAAGTGCGACAAATATCTGAAGTGACGGCATACCAAGCTGCTTGTCTACTTGTCTAACTCCCAACCAACATGCTCACCAACCTTCTTGCCCTTACACCTACCAACCAAGCTGCCTGCCTATATGTTTGCCAGCCTACCTGCCTACTTGTCGATTTCCGCCCACCCTCTTCTAACAATCTGCCTGCCTATTTACTGGAGAATGTACATTGCACTATTCCCCACGGATGGGTATATAAATCTTCGCCAAAAAAAAAATTATGAAAAATGAGTCACAATCAGTATAGTGTGATGATGGACATGTAAATTTACAGTCGTCAAAAATATGACAATATTACCTGGACCCTTGTCATTTTATGGCTTGTTGTCCCTTGCATCTATCAGGAGGGGCGGGAGGTTAAGTGAGAAATGATTGAAGTAGTTCACTGTCTTTTATGATTATTTTCAAAAAAATTATTACAAATACATACTCAGTGACTTGTGTCCTAGACCTGAGAATATAGTCTTGCTTTGCCCACTGCCTTGCCTGATACCTCCCATGTGTAAGGTGGACTGTTTGTTTAGATACACTTAGTGATACTTAGGTAATATATCAACATGGAAATCTTTATTATCAATCTAGTATTTTAAAAAGGACGGCAATGGGTCCCCATGTATTCCTCATGTACACCCATGATATCAATAACAGACTAGTAATTTGTGGTAAACTTCGAAAAATTTAGGTTAGTTCATGAAGTCTAAAGACTGGCTTAATGCTAAGAGGTTTTTGACTCAATTTATGAACTTTTGGTTCCGAGGCAATCTATGTCTCTTTTTTTGCCTCAAAGTGAGTAACCTTTGGCGCAGTGTACTTATCCTGTCCGCCCATCTGCCTGCCACCCCGCTTTGTCTGTCAGTTTGTCTCATACTCTTCTATGTCTCACAGCTACCGCTGCAGAATTATATGTCTAAACTAGTTAAAGCATTACTTGTGCTAAAAGCAAAGACCCCCACTTCTCCACTCTAGCCTCATCATTTCCTTTTGTGGTCCAGAGGAGCATACAGCACCGGTCCCATGCACAAGCACTGATCAGTCTGACATTCCTTTCGCTGTCTATAGCCAGGTACGCATTTTTTAGATGGTGTCCTGAGAAAAATGTGTATGATATGTTTTTTTTACGGGCATTTCCAACAAAGCTATAACGGGAACTGGTCCCATGAAATTGAGATCAGAATTCATTGCCGTAACTCTGTTACACACTAACTACCATCACCACTACGGCACTACCACCCTCAACACGATCACCACCTTCAACACTATACTTCAACTGATACTTCCATATTATGTGCTTCTCTTTATAGTTTAAATAAAATTGTAAAATACGACTGAAAACACTGGTGGGCGCTTTTCTATTTCATTTTGTGTTAAACAACCTTCAATACTATCACCACCACCAACATCACCACCACCACTAACATCATCAATATCACCACACATCGGCACTACCACCATCACCAACACCACCACAACCACCAACATCATCACAACCAGCATCATCTTCATCGTCATTAAGATCATCAAGATCTGCACAAGTACCAATCCCACCATTACCAGCTTGAAGACCATTTTTAATAAAGGATTCTTGGTTTTGGGGANGGGGGGGGGGGGGTTGATTCCAGTTGATTGTCTGTATTTAGTAAGAATATCGGTGGCATTTGAGTCTCAAGCTAGCCATGCGATCATACATAGGACTATTCCCCATGTATTTTATACTAGAAGGGTGAATATTTGCTCCTTCTTCATTTAACAACATGTGAGTTGTTTCTTCGCTTATAGGCATAATTACCGTTTTTTAGACCATCTCAACAAACCTTTTCCAATTCGTTTGCAAATACGATATCCCATGAATCTTGTGAAAAGCAACTTTTGCCCCTAATCAGACTAAACAGCCCCAATCAAAAACTTAAGAAAATATACTTGGCTTGCTTTTCAGGTCCTGCTTTACACATTACCTCTATGGTCTTTCAACTTTTATGCTCTCCAAAATCACCGCAGTGAATTTGACAAAACCTACAAACTTATTTTCCCTCCTTCTCGCTTAAAAAAAAAAATCAACTCCAAATCACTAAGTACAAAGTGTTCCCTACTTACGAATTAAAAATCCTCTGATTAATACCTGATTGAAATGATTTATATTATGGACCAGTCAAAAAGGTTCTAGATCTATACTTAACTGGTTTTCATTAGATCTTGTAAATCACGGCTCGTATGTTAGTATCCTGGATATTTTAATATTCGTGCTTCATGTTTATTCAGGTAGTGATGATGTCAAAGGTATCGAAGGCTGGAATCCATGCTCCACCACCATCCTGACCTAGAGGCTTCTGGTTTCTTAAAGTGCACACACATACAGGTGCTCTATGCGTGTGTGTGTGTGTGTGTGTGTGTGTGTGTGTGTGTGTGTGTGTGTGTGTGTGTGTGTGTGTGTGTGTGTGTGTGTGTAAGTGAAGGAATATGAGTGTGTTTTTGTCTCTGCTCCTGTGTTGTGCGTGTAAGCTTGTGTGTTTGGGAAGGTGAGCATTTGTAGTTGAGTATGTGTGCATGTGGCTGTAAGGCGCTTCAAGCCTTCCGGGGGGTTAAGCGCTATATAAATGCAGTTTATTATAATTATGTTGTGGTTGTTTGTTGTTATTGTTATGCCATTGAATACTCAAACAGAATAAAGGACGACCATAACTGTGATCTGGACTGACCAGCAGAGAGTCTGGTGGGACCCTTGTCGACCGCAGGTCGTGGGATACTTAAAGAAGCCTAAGGGAAACATAACTACTGCCAGTCAGTAATATAGTGATTTTAATATAAAAGATTCATTCATTCATTCATTCATTCATTCATTCATTCATTCATTCATTCATTCATTCATTTATTCATTCATTCGTTCATTCATTCATTCATTCTCTTCCTACTTGTATTTAACAACGCAGTATTATGTACGCACTTTTCGGTTTGCTTTTCAGACTTTGTTTGCAGACATTTTGAAAATGAAAAAAAAAGAAAAAAAGAATGCGTGTCTAAAAACCAAGAATACCACAGTATTAATAAGCTTTCTGTCCTCTTTTGGTATTCCAAGCGCTGGTAGTTTCCGGATCTTGGGACGCCGTCATGTGCAGACATGTGCAGCAGACAGGCCTTCCTCCCTTAATCTAGGCCACAGGCTTAGCACTGCGCATGACAAACAGATCACAACTTCCGTTTGATTACATCCGGTATCTGCGTGACTACAGAGAGGGCAATGACAACAATGGTGGGCGATACCTTGTCTTAAAGTACCTTCCGTCTGGACAAGTTCTTAAGCCCTTAATCGGTATTTCAACCTTTATATTGATTTCGTTCTAAATGCGAATCCGCATGTACAGTTTTTGGTATTAAAATTTCCCTTATAAAATGGATATTTTTACAACCGCTGGCGAAAAAAACCAAGTCATTTGACATCTTGGACATTGTATTCTTTTCATTATTTATTTAGAGCAATGCAAAAACGGAATAGATGGATGGATGGATGGATTGATGGATGGATGGATGGATGGATGGATGGATGGATGGATGGATACTTTACCCCTCTCGCAACAACCAAGCCCTTCCTCATCTCAAGTTACTTGTTTTCTCCTTCTATTTTAGATTTCTCCGTCAAGATGGCATTCCACTACATGTTTATAGCAGGCCACCCAGATAAGACCGTAACTGCCAGCCTCGCAGGTCCGAAATGCAGGAGGGGGACACCCCACGAGCCAGGGAATCGCTATCCATATCAAAGAACGATGCAGTTTTAGATTCTCTATTTCCAGGATTGAACATTAGCTGAACACCAAAAGAGAAAAAAAACAACAACCAGGAAATCCAACACAGGACCAAAATAATAAAAACAAATTTTGAAAAACGAAGAACGGAAAAGGAGAGTAGTCCTTCTTGCCATCAATCAGTGGTGGAAGTTTAGCAACTCCTGGATTATGAGCTAGCCAAAAACCGTAACAATAGCCCTCACAGTTTGCGCCGTCGACGGTCTGCAAATGTTTAACTAATAGTAATGGAAAGTCGTGAGAAAGTAAATAATTTCTCATACTTACTCTCACTGGGCTAAGAACTGAGGTCCGAAATTATTTTCCCATCCTCTTCCCAAAAGTGCAGTCTCTGTTTAATTCTGCATAGTCAAATTTTAGTTTAATGTTAACGATATTTCGGCGCAAATTTCACGTTTATCTTCTAGTTGAATGGAGACGGCGCAAGTTATGTAATAACTCTTGTCCCCTTGTTTTGTAAAGGTTACAGACCTGTAATAGGATTTGACCCTTTTTTCCTCTATGGGCTATATTAACATTTTGAGCTGCCCTCTGAACCCAAAGTTTTAGCTTTCACCCAGACCCATACCAGATTGAAACTCATTATGTGGCCCAAATTTTAAGACTTACCCAACCCCAGCAAGCCCATTGAAATTTTGAGCTTGGTTGCTATTTGTAAACACACACTACCTTTTTCACTGGTCAAGGCCGAACACCTCCTCTTCCGCCTGAGCATACCCTTGACCTGACAGTCCCAGCCCAGGGCTAAATAGTGCCTGGCAAAATAAACTAAAATGGACACAGTTTGCCATCAAATCAAAATTTCCCCCCTGAAGCCCCTATTACTAGAAGCAGGGCATGCCAAAAGAAGGAAAGAGGGAGGTCAAATATACCC
>JAWQUT010000175.1:94199-106116 GCA_033807755.1 Ellobium chinense
GTGAAAGACATTTCTTCCCCGGTGTGATACGCTACTGACTCTGTATGTTGTTCAGTTAAGATAAGATAAGGTAAGATAAGATGATATAAGATTCAATAAAATAAATTTTATTGTCGTTAATGACACATTGTCTTGTTTGCCTTTATACACACTACACAGATTAACAACTTAATATCTTCATTTAAACACACACACACACACACACACACACACACACACACACACACACACACACACACTTCCACACATACACAAACACAAATACACATACACACACGGTGTTCAACACAAACATACAGGATAAACGACATTTTTCACCTCTTAGCGTAGAGAAATAAAGTTTTATATTGCCATACACGTTTACACTTATAAAACATTTCTACTTTACTTTCTCTAATGGTTACCAATGATTCCTGCACGTCTCCGTGATGAGAGGAATCTTGAAGGTCACGGACGTCTCGAGTTCAAGGACACTCGGAAGCGTTAAAGTAACTGTAGACAAAAAAAAAAAAAGGAATGTCAAGGTCATACAGGAAGACGACAACAGATCTAACTCGATTCCGGGGGAACTGCATCTAGTCTTACTTTAAGTTTGTGAGGTTAGTAAGAGTTTTACGTCACGTCCGCACGATTACGGCTATATCAGATGGGATTCGAGGTCATGGGTGAAATGTGATTAGAAAATCAGTAACTGGTGATTTGAGCTATAAGTTCGAGATGGGGAGGTTCTACTGTAATGAGACGTTCTAGAACCTCGTAGCAGAGTGAATCTCCCTTTCTGAATCATTGCCAGAATTGTGGGACACGATCGGGTAACGTCCCTCTTCCCTCCCTTTCCCACAAACCAGCCAAGAGTTATCCCTCTTGACCCCCATAGAAACAAAACATTTACCCAACACGCCCTTATCAATTTCTTTTCCTCTCCAGACCTCAACAGTTAACTCCCCTGATTTCTAAGCAGGGATGACCCCCCTTTGGTTCAGAATTTGCTCACCAACGCGGCATGACTGTTTGCGAAAGCAGCACTCAAGTCGCGCCGTCTTTTAGCGCGAAATTGCTTCGTGTTTGTTGAATCGATAACGGGGCGGCCATTGCTTGGTGGCATTCCTTAGACAACCTAATTCACGACAGGATAACATTTGAGCGACAAAGTCAGAAAGAGCCACAAAATAAAACAAAAAAAGAAATGGCTTGTTGTTGAACAGGACCTGGCAAACGTGATCTTTGATAGCTGATGTCAACCCAACCAGGCAAGTGACAATGTTGATAAAGGAAGAGAAAATACTTTTTGGCTCTTCTGCTGCAGCCAGACACATATTTAGATGTAGACATGTGAGGGTCAGCGACAGGTCATTTTCAGGAATGTTGTGCAGGGGCGTCGCACCGATGTAATCTATGAATCTGAAATTGCCAAGACATTATGGTGTTTTTTTTCTTTTACAATTTGACTAGTCCAAAATGGTTTGCAAAAATGTTCAAACATAACCTTTATACTATTTCACCTGTGGGCCATTTACGAGCATTGACAATATGACTGTGTCAACATTAGCTAATTATATTCTGATAATCTGAAACCCGATATACTGTTTCAGGTCTTTGGAACCTTTTGTTTTTTTCTTCTTTTGGCCCTATTAACATTTTGTATCATTCTTCAAATACCACTGTGGTTTCGGCAAATTTCTTCTTTTGCCCGATCTTTTAGAGAGAAAAAAAAGGGGGTCAACGGCCAAAAATGTTTCACAATCTCTTTCGAAAAAGGTCACCTCGAATTCTGATTTGGTCCCCAATCTGGCTGATTTTGACCGCGTGCGAATACACAGGCCTACACACTTTATTATTTTTATCTAGAAGGCTGAAATTGTACCCGAAACATTAAAATTAGATGCTTTATTTAGATCACAGGTCATTTTACATTTTTCTTAGCCCTGACACTGGCTGGCAAGGCCCCCTAAAAGGGGAATTTTATGTATTGGGTTGTACAGAATGAGTGATTTGCCCCTCTAATAGATGCCAAAAACCTTCACAAATTCGGCACTCTCGTACGTACAATGTATTGTATACAAGGGTTGTGTCAAGAGAGAACCTTATTTCTAACAAAAAAAAAACACAAAACGTGACCAATAATCCAAGAGAAAATTGGATTACCCTCAGTGATGGCTGTTTATATATCTCTTTGCGGATGACTGTTTATATGTCACTTTGTGAAAGATCCCTTCCATGAACGGCCTCCCGGAGTTTTTTTTCTTTTAAAAACGAAGGGCTGATGATATTTTAGTCACTCGAATATTGCAGAGTTCGTGACGGACAGAGCTTTATTTTGTTAAATTGAGACAAGTTCTAAGACCACTACCTTTCTTACTGTTTCTGTTAGCTGGAAAAAGAGAAGGAGATCTTAATACTTTTTTTTTCTTTTTTTTTTTTGAGTTAAAAGTGCCTCGTCGTTGTGCATGTCACTGTTGTCATCGCTGCTTAATAAAAACTGCATTGGAATTATTTTACCTTATGACTTTTACGGTATTTTGGGCAAGGTGAAAGGACGGTTTCAATAAGACATTGCGATAATTTTTATCTCTTTATTTTCTTCCTTGTGGTCATTAGCATTGGTGGCTTTAGAGTTTCTGCTGGTCTAATATAAGTGCCAGAATACCCCNCGTTCCACTCCAGTATGCAACAAAACTCACTCTGTTCATCTGTTCCTGAAGATACAATACACTGCTTTCAGTCATGATACACAGCGAAAATACCCCTCACAGGAAAGTAAATTCGCTCCCTAGCCCTCACACGTGTCTACAGATTTCACAATGATCCAATGCTTAAAATAAACATGCAATAAAAAAACGAATATTTTGCATTTCTTCAGAGACTAAAAACTTTGTTATGACAGTCCTGTCAGGAATCCATTAAGCATTAAGTTTTAATGTCCCTTTTCAACACAATAATGGCTATACCAGAGCCGGGATTTGAACCCCTGTCAGTAATGTCCTCAAGTAATAAGCAAATGAATTACAAGGAATTGGTATGGAAGGGAAAAAAAACAACCTTTATATTTATGTCAGAGCCGATTGGGAAGTACGTAACTATTCTATTGGAAATCTGTCCAGCATTTTACGACACAATCAGCGAAGGAAATATTTGAGAATTTGCGCATTAACGGTGGGATCTTTTACCAACTTACAAATTACGTTAGCGCATCGGTGTTGAATGTGCCCTTAGTAGCGTGCAACATGCAGAGGTACTGTATTTCTTATGATGTTAAAAGATCTCATCGTTAATGCGCATATTCTCAGTTGATTCAGGTTTACATTATACTACCGGTTATCGACTACACGCATCTAGACATAATACAAACACCAGGAAAAAATGTTTAGCTTTTGATTCGGCTAAAGACAAACATGTAGTCTTTTAGAATTCAGCTCCGGCTTTCGAGATTGTATATTATCAGGCAGAACTAAAAAAGTCTTATCTTTACTACTGATCATTATCTTCAGTCACTTTCAGTGACTTAAGTCTTTCTATTTGAAGGCTAGAAACATTGTGCTGCAGTGTGGAAACATAAAAATTTCAAGACCGAAATAAATTCAGTATTGTTTGTTTTCACACTTCCGCCCCAACAACCAATTAACTCCCTGGGCCATTTCACTATTCGCAATGCTGGAGTTGGACTGAACATGCAAACAAATTTACAACGTTTGATTGGCCAAAACTACTGCCATATTATTAGTGTGAATGTCCCGATTTGCATCCACATAAGACAGATGCATAGTCAAAAAGCGTACATTTGATCTTTAACATTTCTGACTGCGCAGGAAGCACAGTGAGATAACTCTTTTATAAAGTAACATTTAGATCTGGCTCATCCAAAAATGTAGTGATTCACAACCGTCCATTCTGCAGTCACTTCGCACCACATGGTCTGTGGCCATAAGCAGGGTTTGGCACCATTGCGCACATTATTTTTTATTACCACAACTCGGTTTTATTCTTGTGTGGCTGGATTTTGTTAAGAAAAAATACTCCCCCATCATTCCTTTTTTCCCCATCTCTTCCTCCAAGTTATTATCAGTATCACTATTACACATCATCATAAACATTTGTATACAGGTTAACTCTACTATAAGCAGCCTGTATGATAGCCCAAGAAACAACGTACTGAAAAAAGAGTTAATGATTAAGACAAGAGCCTTACTTTGATGCTTATAAAAGCAAAAGAAAGTGCTTGTTATTATCTCATAAAAATTAACACCAAATACCAAAAGCACCTCTAACCTCCTTCCCCCTTTTAAACATCTATCAACCCTATCGCACATATGTGGTCACCATGCATGATGGCATGATGGTGCAATTTAAGACTTCTCAGCTTATATATGTGTAGAAATACTGTTTCTCACACAACCATCTAGGTCATCCAACGTTATCAAGATTACCGCTTCCATTTAAGAACGGCCTAAGACATCTTGCCTGTGACTAAGTTAAGGTCCGGTGCCAACAAAGAAAAACAAACAACTGTATCGTCAATAAGAAAGAAACGTAAACTCAAAAGACACAAAAAATGTTCTGTCTGTATATCAAAAATGATAAATAATGGCAAATCGACCAGTGACTCAAGAGTTCTCCCGGCGAATTGCTGAGATATGTGTGCGGATATTTGAGCTTGTGAAGGCATGTCGGCGATAACGCAAAAGGAGACATTCACACTGTAATCATCAGTCTCACACAAATATCAAGAGCGCAGATTTGCATGACACTGGGAAAATCAATAACTATCACCCCCATTTAATGTCACTGCTCTTGACTTCTGATAACCAATAATGACAATATCCAGTTACACTCTTGTTTGGCAAAGCACTGGATGCCTCCATTTGAAATCGACACTAATCCTATCATTATTTCCCCAGGCAATGCACAGCTGCCTCTTGAGTTAATAGGGAATAGCGTAGAAAATGAAACTAAGTTCACTCATCGAAAAATGTAATGTAAAGTTAAATAAATCTGACACAACATCAGAAGACATGAGTGGGGGTGGGATGGGGGTGAAGTGAATTGGAGGTGTAACAGGGATAAAATTTTTGTTTGTGGTAATGTAACATGTAACAGTAGAGATTATTTCTACAATCCCTTTAGGGTAAGACATCCCACAGCTGAATAGTTTTACACTCTTTGTTCGAAAACAGGGTAGAGTGGATTGATTTGAAAATTTATCTATGACGAGTTGGGTAATTTCAGCAAAATGCCACATCAGTTACGCTATATCCTGGAAACCTCTGACTTTATAGCAAATTGTTTTGTGTTTATATTTCAAGCATAGAATATCCCCTGTTAAAAACAATCAAAGCCAATTGTTGTTTTGTCTAAGCTTTTTTCTGAAGTTAGCCTTATTGACATGATATTTTTCCTGAAATTTCCCGTCGTTTATAGAATTCTCATTTCAACTTACTCTATCCTGAATTCAGACCAGGAATTAAAAACCAAAATATATGAGAAAAACACTGTTGTAAGTGCCCCGTCTGAGGCTATGGAAAATAACCCCTCCATCATATGAACGTTGATATTCTCAGATCGCTGTCCTCGACCCTTCGGGCATTGTGTAGTATATTATTAATGTCTCCATCTGTCCGGATAGATGTCATAGGATGAAACGAGGATAACCCTAAAGTCGGACAGTTGTCTTTACGTTCATAATCATAAACACAAGCATGTCTCTAATACTGAGTGCGATTTAACAACAGGCCAACAAATCAGTGGAATCAGAAAATTATCTTTTAATCATATGTCAGAACCCCTCAGGGCTTAGAGTGACAGAAGGCCAGCAGGTCTCTCGAAGTCAGAGATTTATCATTGCGTTATAGATTGCGTAACTCTCTGAACTAGTGCTAAGAGCGAAACGACCAAGAATGAGCATGTCTGTTATGTAGTTGTCAGAGAATTAGTTTCGTGATTATAGGCACAAACACTCCATTGCTTGGGACAGCAGGAAAGTCTGCCCGAGTGAGACAATTTATCTTTGCGATTAAAGGTCACGAAACTCTCTCTACTAGTGTTGAGAGAGAAACCACTGAGGACCAGTAAGTCTGTAGGTGTCAGAGAATTATCTGTATGATTATAAATACGGACACTCCAGTGCTTAGGGTAACAGAAGCTGGCAGGTCTGCCCAGGTCAGACATTTATCTTTGTGTTTATAGAGAACGAAACACCCTGGTTTAGTACTGAGAGCAAAACGACCGAAAATCAGCAAGTCTGCCGAAGTCTGAAAATTATTTTCCTGATTATAGACACGAACAATCCAGTGCTTAGGGCAAGAGAAGCCCAGAAAGTCTGACCATGCATCTTTGACTTCGTAGATCGGGAAACTGAGACCGAAACAAATCGAGGATCAGCCAGAAAGTATCTCCTCCTTCATAGATACGAAAGTCTCTAGTCTATATCTGGAAGTTAGAGAGAAAGAGCGGAAGGCTAGCAAGTTGCCCAATGTCAGACATTTATCTTTGAGTTCATAAACACGAAACTCTTATCTAGACTAATGTTGACAGTGAAACAATAGTGGATGAGAAAGTTCGCTGAAAGTCAGAGATTTATTTTTATATTCATAGACCCGAAAATCCTCAGTATTGACAGCGAAACAGCAGTGTGTCGGTAGTCGAGATTTATCCTTGCATTCTTTGGCACGAATCTCTTTAGTGCCGACAGTGGAACAATTAGACTAGAAATCTTATTCGAGAGAGATATTCCTCTTTTATCAAGAGTTTCCAGTTTTCACTTCCTAACACTTTGCCAGCACGGTGGCCAAGATAGAGCACTGTCTTGTCTGTTGGTGCGAAAAAACGCCGGGGTCAAAGCTTGAGTTTCCCCATTTACTGTTGTTCGTAATGGCTACAAGACACCATCCCGTCAAGCCTTCTCCTTGTTACTGTTATTGCTGAGCTGTAAGGGACGTTAAAATCTAATTCAACAACAACAACAACAACAACAACAACAGCTGCAGCAACAACAACAAACTCTAACATTCTAAAGGAAGGTTGATTCACACCTGTTTCTTGACTTCCAGGTGTCCGTCTGTTCTTCCGGATTTGACAATGACACTCTTTTCTCTATTCTTCAAAGTCATCATAGTACTCCTGATCCACTGCAGCATCATAGTTTCGACAATGCCAACGAGAGAGGAAGCAGTCACTTCTGACCCCTGTAGCTCTCCCTCAGACAGTTCCATCACTACGGAGTCTGTTTCACCTTGTACAGAAACACACCGTGCTGCCCAGGAGACGACAAGTGTGTTAACTGAAGCTGCATCTCTCCATCCAGATAACGATCCGACCCTCCTTCTATTTGTTGAAGAAAGTGACGACGGACCTGCCTCATCTTTCGTCCCTATAAGCACAAGCACACCGTACATACGTGATATCACCTCAGATGCTTCTTTGAACACGACGCAATGTGACGGCCAAGACGAAAACAATCACGATATAGAGGGATTCGATCTGTCTGGATTTTTCGGCTACGATATCGGAAACTATTTCTACCTTGAGTGGAATACCTTTATTTCGATGCAGTGGTATTTTTACAACGTTGTCAATCCCATCATAAGTATCGTCGGTTTAGCAGGAAACATTTTAAGCGCTGTTGTCCTACACAGGAATGGACTGGATCAGCCTTCAAACATCTTTTTGCTTGCTTTGACGGTGGCTGATGCATGCTGTCTTTTGGAACCCATCAATGTGCCACAGTTTCTGCTGAGGGCAAACCAGAATATGTGGAGGTACCCTTACGCTGCAGCGTTAACGTGCTACATTATCACGCTGATGGTTTTCTTCATAGGAGCTATGGGGTCACGAATGTCAACAACTCTGACCATATTCATCACCGTTGAACGACTCCTGGCCTTGTTTTTGCCACTCAGATTTTCCTCGATTGTCACAACTAAGAGAGTATGGCTGGCAGTGGCTCTTGCCTGTTTGTTTTGGATCCCTTGGAGCAGTATACTCTTCTTTCGGTTTGTCTTTGTTTACGTAGAGATCGACGACATCAACGACAATGTGGAAGACTATGGAGAATATTTTGGAGCTTATGATTCTTCAGGAATCTCTCTCAGAGACCCGATTATATACAATGTAGAAGAATATGTCCAACCAGCTCTTAGGCATTTCATTCCTTTGGCAATCGTTGTACTTGGCTCTATCATCATTTCAGTGAAACTGAGTCTAACCAGGCGAAACCGCAGTAAACTAACAGCTGCCTCTGCGAAACAAGACAGTTCTTCCAGAAGAACAACAAAAACTCTGCTCATGGTGTGTCTTGTGTTTGCTTTGACAAAGAGTAGCAACCTTTTGGAATTCGTCCCCATTTTCCACGTGACTGCATCCAATGTTAATATGTTTAATAGGTGGGTGACTGTTTACTTTGCTATAGTACTGTTCAGGAACTCGCTGACTTACATTAACAGTGCTGCCAATTTTTTCATCTACATTGCTTTCAACAACAAATTCAGATGGGTCCTATCGGATTTGTTGCACTTCCGGTCTAGAAGCCAACGGAAGTAAAGTCTTCGTGACGTGAAGTGACTCAGGGTTGATTCAGTTCCAGTGAACATTATTCCATAAATTCTTTACAACAACAACAACAACAACAACAACAACAAAAAACAAACCAACAAGAACAACAACAACAATAATGATAATAGCTATGATCAATTTCAATGATCCCGTGTTTGAAGCTTGTGTTAGCAGTGGGTTTCTCTGTGAATGTTTTTCGCAACGGCTAAAAGGTACAATACTGTCTGCAGTCAAAGGTTTGTGACACCTATTTGAGGGGCAAATCACTCATTGTGTACAACCCAATTCATCCGCTAATATAATATAAAATCCCCCTTTTTGGGCCAGCCAGTGTTAGGGTGTAGAAATATGTAAAATGACCTGTGATCTAAATAAAGCATCCAATTTTAAAGTTTCAGGTACAATTTGAGCCTTCTGGATTAAAAAAAAAATCAGATGTGTAGGCTTATGTGGTCAAAACCAGTCAAATGAAAAATTGGGGACCAAATCAGAATTTGAGGTGACCTTTTTCAAAAGACATTTGTGAAAAATTTTGGGCGTTGACCCCCCTTTTTCTTCCCGTTAAAAGATCGGGCAAAAGAAGTGCTTTAACCACCACGGAAGAAATTTGCCGAAATCACAGTGGTATATTATGTCGAATAACACAAACTGTTAATAGGGCCAAACGAAGAAAAAACAACAGGTGTCAAAGACCTACAGGGCTGGCACCACCTGTAAGTTTACAATCGTCAAAAATATGAGAATATTACCTCGACCCTTGCCCTTTTGTGGCTTGTTGCCTCTTGCACCGATCAGGAGGGGTGGGAGGTTGAGTGAGAAACAATTGAAGTTGTTCACTGGCTTTTATGAAGGGTTTTATAAATTATTTATAAAACAGTATTGCAAATTCATACTCAGTGACTTGTGTCCTAGACCTTGAATATAGTCTTTTGTCTTGCCAGCTGCCTTGCCTGATACCTCCCATGTGTAACGTGGCCTGTAGCACGCCTTTCTTTGATTTCAGATACAATTAATGACACTCATGTAATATATCAACATGCAAATCTTTATTATCAATTTAGTATTTCAAAAGAGACAGTAATGAGCCCCGATGTATTCCTCATGGACACCCATGATATCATTAACAGACCAGTAATTTGTGGTAAACTTTCAAAAATTTAGTTTAGTTGATAAAGTCTAAAGACTGGCTCAATGCGTAGGGATTTTTGATTCAATTTATGAACTTCTGGTTGCGTGGCAATCTATGATTGTTGTTTTGGCTCAAAGTGCGTATCCTTTAGCGCAGTCTGCTTAACCTGTCCGCCCGTCTGCCTGCCATCCCGCATTGTCTGTCTCATCCTATTCTATGTCCAAACTAGATAAAGCATTATTTATGCTCATGGCAAAGACCTCCACTTCTCCACTCTTGCTTCATTATTTATTTTCTGTTCCAGAGTAGCTTACAGTACCGGTTCCATCCACCAGCGCTGATTTCTTTCTCTGCCTATAGCCAGGTACGAATTTTACATATAGTGGTCCGAGCAAAATGTGAATGAAATGTATTTTTCCAGGCATTTCCAACGAAGCTTTGACGGGAATTAAACCCACGAAATTGAGATCAGAATTCATTGTCGTAATCCTGCTACACAAATAATAAACACCATCACCACCACCGACATCAATACGACCAAAAACATCATAACTATCATCACACATCAACACTACCACCACCATCACCACCACCACCACCACCACCACCACTACAAACACCAACATCATCACATCCAGCATCATCTTCATCGTCATTAAGATCATCAACATCTTCACTATCACCAACCCCACCACCATCATCACCACCACCATCACCACCACCACCATCACCATCAACAACAACAACAACAGCAACAACAAACCCACTGATATGAATCCCAGCAATATGTGATGCAGGAAATGCTCAGGCACCCTTGAAGTGAGACGACATGTAAATTCCGTATCTGAATCAATACACATCGCAGGGAGCCTTCAAGGTTTTATTTTTCACATCTTATTTTTGTGTAAATATACATTTTTCTTCCTCTCAAGATCTATGGCCCTGTCATTGATTTCTTGTCATGTGTAACATCTAAATAAATCGACATCATGTTCGAGAGTTCTGAGAAAAATGTCATATCTCATTTGTGTAATATTACGAGAGATACGATGGTTTGAGCGTTCTGCCTCAATTTTTGAAGTTCAGACACGGGGCAGGTTCTGATGCAAGCTGGAGTCGAGTCGGGCTTAACGACCACCTGTCTAAGTTGGCCGGCAGTGGATGGTCATTGGGATCAACATCATCATCGTCATCATCATCATCATCGTCATCATCATCATCAACACCATAATAATAATAATTTGCAAATAATTTATCCGCACTGGAGATAAAAAAAAGTAATGAAAGAAAACTATAACAAATTAACCAATTTAATACACAAATTTTCGGACTTCAGATGTAGAAAATCACTAAAAATGAAATGGCATAAGAAAACAAAAAAAAAACCAAACAAACAACAAAACTGTGATCATAGTCATGAAATCAGTAGTAGTAATAATAATAATAATAATAATAATATGTGATTTCACATAGTATGTATTATCCCCACAGGTCAGATCACTTTAGGACTTTCTCAGCTCCCTGGGGAGCATACAGTGCTGCTGCCATTTGAAGGCCCCGATCACAAGCATTCTGGCAACATCGTTCACTGCCTACAGCCAAGTACTCATTTTACAGAGGGGTGGGCTGAGAAAAAAAATCATTTAAGGAAGTCTTTCCGTGTAACGGCTACATCCTTTAAATAGTTGTAACAGCCTGCTCATGGTGTGGCCTTCATAGACAGGTTGATAATTGTAGTCGTCTTTGTGCCTTATAAAAGGTCATGATCATACTCAGCCAACTTCGGTTAACACAGCTCTACCAAAGCTCGTGAAACACTTCGATTTTTGAAGGTGGCGCAAGTAATCCACTGCCATGTTAAAGAAAAAGGAGTACAGGAAAAACTGTGAACATTATGACGATGAAGAAAGAGACTTGCGTCTGTAGACAGATGGTCAGCCGGACTAATGCGCATGTGCGGAAACAGCAATCAGCTGTGTTTACATTGGAAAACGGGTCAGACATAAGATATCAAATGAATAAGATCGACAGCGTGTAATAAATGTTGGGTCAGCTGTGAATATAGTCTAAACCTCAGCAATAACCGACAAATGTGGGATTGTGGATCAGTTTGATTAACACAGTGACTGTGCAACAAGATTGCAAACTTAGAAATCGAATTTCCTGATAATTTAGAGATGTAGACTAGACTAGTCTAGGCTACCGGTAACCTACACTCACACGGCCTCGCTCGAGGTCATGTAA
>JAWQUT010000175.1:128646-141037 GCA_033807755.1 Ellobium chinense
GGGGAAGAGGGGTGGGAGGGAGGGTTCAAGTCATTAACGATGATGATCATCAGAATAAAAGTTTCTTCTTAATTTATTATCGTCCTCGTCATTGTTATCGGCATATCAACATCTCTGACATTTCAGTTGTGATGGCACTCAGCATAAAGACTCCACAGAATCCCATTTTTCTCCTGCCCTCATCTAAGCATAATGACGAACTGCCACACACAAAGCAATAGATTTGAGCATTTCGCCTGACAAGCTTGTCTCGCATGACACCAAATATTTTTTAAAATAATCGTCTTTGAGACCAGATTAGCAAAAATATTTTAATTAAATTTTGGTTTTGCTATAATGGTATTCTGAGATCATCTCATGACAAAAATTTCTGGCTTGACATGATGAAAAAATTAAATTAACTTAATAGAAATTAGGGACGCCTCACCATATCTCCTCTAGAGATCGGAAAAAATGATTTAATTAAGAAGCAAATTTCTCTAAGGATTACTTCCATTTAATATCTTTAGATATAATTAACGTCATCATTTGGAACATTTTGCAGTAACTAAAAATATCAAAATAACAACAATAACCATGTTATTAGGTCGCCTATCCAAGCATTTATCGCTCACACGATTTCAGAAATACCGTTACCCCAGCAAGCCAAGTCACGTAATCAGTAACCTTTTCAACTCTGTGTGAAAGCTACATAGACAGTGCCGCTGGTATTTTACAGACACTAATCACTAACTTTCTAGCAATGTTTTACTTCACTGCCTATAGCCAAAAACGCATTTTACAGACGCCTGGACTGTGGAAAATTGAATGACATACTAAATACTTATTGAAACATCCACAACATGACAGTGACAGTTCCTGTTGGTTGAATGAATGAAAATCATAATTTGAACGAGAATCTTTATTATGATGGAGCAGCGTGGCCTAATGGTTACGGCGTTGGACTCAAGATCTAAAGGTCCTGGGTTCGATTCCCGACCACGGTCATGTTGTAAGTGCCTTGGGAAAGCATTTCATTCACATTTTCCTCAGTCCACCCGTCTGTAAAATGGGTACCTGGCTGTAGGCAGTGGAACATATTGTCAGAATGCTAGTGATCAGCGGCTATAAATGGCAGCGGCAGTGTATGCTCCCCAGGGAGTCGAGAAAGTCCTAGAGTGATCAGGCCTGCTGGGGTGATAATAGTGTGAAGTGGCATGAGCGGGCATTAGCCTGGATATGAGACTTATAAAGCGCATTCTTCTTCTTCTTCTTCTTCTTCTTCTTCTTCTTCTTCTTCTTATTATTATTATTATTATTATTATTATTATTATGAGCTCAATCCTCAAAAAGGCCTACCATTATTAGCATTCCAAAACAGTACGACAAGAATCAACTAGACACACATTATAATATTGTAGCATAGTATAAATTAATGACATTTACGGTACTTAATGGGACTTAAAACCCCTGAGGGCACTCTTAGTAATAATTTACACGACAACATAACAAGCTGCATTGTTTACTTCAACATCCAAGGCCTTGACCGAAATGCACGAGCACTAGGTAGGAGCCCCTTGCGCACTGACTCTCCAGGCTTATTTAGATCTTACTTACCATAGACAATGATCCAACACTGCAGACCCATGGGGGAAAGCGAACAAGAGGATGGGGAGGGGGTGGAGGGGAGGAGCTGGGAGATAAAATCATGCCGTGTTGACGTTTGGATGAATTGAGCAATAATGGCTTCCTTTTGACACAATTTTCTGGCTAAATGAAGTTGTTGCGCTGCTGACATGAAGAGAAATTGATTGGCGGTCGTCTAGGGGGCGCTGGGTGTGCTCAGGAGAGATATGACTTCGACATGATTGATGGAGTGATAACGGGAGGAAAAGGGGGTTCATAGGCGGGGCGGGNGGCGGGGGGATAGGGGAGGAGAGGATGGGCAAAAATTGAGGGATGGCAGGAGGATGGTGAAGATTAATTAGAAGATGGAGTGAACGTCAAGGAAGGTATGTTATGGGAATGATGTGAAGAGGAAGGA
The DNA here is from genome assembly GCA_033807755.1 of Ellobium chinense. Lineage (NCBI taxonomy): Eukaryota > Metazoa > Mollusca > Gastropoda > Ellobiida > Ellobiidae > Ellobium > Ellobium chinense. The sequence continues at coordinate 130,670 of JAWQUT010000175.1, forward strand.
AAGAAGAAGAAAGAATGATAGTAATAATGGTAATGATAACAGCAACAACTACAATAACAGTAATAATGAAGCGTATATCGCTCACGTAATAACAACATTTAGAGTCCGTGAAGGTGATGCAACGCCATTTTATTTGTAGGGCAAGAAAGCGACAGAGAAACAGCACTGAACGTGGCAGCAAAAAGAAAAAAAAAACCTGGTGTGCTGCTGCTGACTTGATCTAGACAGAAAAAGAAAAGGCTTGTTTTCCAAGATGTCTCATGGCAACAGTGCCTTCGATATTGTTTCATTCTCTCATGCCCTACAGAAAAATGATTTTGGGTAGGGCTTGGTTTGCTTTGTAGGTATGAAGATGCCAATAGCACCTGGCATAAAAATATGCAATTTTAAATCGTCCCTATAAAATCAGAAAATTGGCTATGGGTAGGGGGGAAAGGGGTTGGATTTTAATTTCAAAGGCTTAGATAGGTGCAAATATATGTGTAGACTCAGAATAGGTGAGGTTTAGTCACTCAAGTATAAAATTTGTGATTGTTGCTAGGTGGGTAAGGTTACCCTGTTTACTGAGTGAAAAGGCCTAAAATATTAGGGTGTCTGCTTCACTGCCTAAGTTCTCAAAATCTAACTGGTTCAGGTGCATTTTTCTTTGTGTCAAAATTTGGAGGAAGAGCTAAACAACATATTTGGAAAGTATTTTGAAACGGCACCCCAGGAAAAGTTAGTGAGAGGTGTAAAACCTAATATAGCCAACAGTGAAAAATACATTGGCATCTTCATACCTGTAGGCTAAGTGAATAGGGAAGTCCAATTAACCTTGAATATGCTTATAACAAAACTCATGGGATAGACTAACAGGTTTTGGATTAGGCAGATCTGTAATATCCAAAGGACTACTCGTAATTTAAAGCCAGCCATACTATTAGAACTTGGAAAGGATGTCAGAAAAATACTAGCTTCGCATACGGCGTTTTCGTGATAAAGTATTCTAGTGTATTCCACTCAGCAGAAATCGAGCTATGAGATAGGAACGGTGATTTTATATTCCGAGATGAAGTGGTCTTCTCGGCCTGCATAATATGCTCTTTATTTCAGCTGCAGGTGACGGATGTGCGTGTGACCCGACCGCCTGTGCAAATATCACACAAGGATGCAGACGATCGTCCCAGCACAACTTGAAAACCTCTTGAGGATCGTCAGGCTGAGCAGTTTCTTGTGATAACCGCTGGTACTGAGCAAGACAATTATACACGACGTATTGGCTGGTTATTCGGTTGGTATATTTGTAACGCCTTCTAGAGGTTACAGGAGCCACGTGTAAAAGCCTCTTTGAGCTTCTAGTAAAATTTCCTTCTCGAACCACGTAAACATTCCGAGATCTGCCATCTTATGACAAAAAGGCACATACACTATAAATCACATTGCATAATATGCGCCACTTTGTCATGAAACGACAGAGATGGCCAAGGCTAGTCCACAGATCTGATGCCACCACTGAGCTCAAATTGTATGCAGTTTACAATGGGAGGTGCTTCATTTAGATTTTTCACAATTTTAATTTAGATGAAAAGGGGTTAAAATTTGGCCTTCTCTTGCTAACCACAGGTCCACAAAATGAATCCGCTGAAGTCATTGGGAAACACTGCCTGAATCAATTATTATTTTCACAAATTTAGGATTGAATTTCACCACTTGTGCAGGTAGGTTTTATGTTAAACGATGATTTCGCCACCCTTCTATTACTGATTCTAATAGTCCGTATTTTTGTTTTTTATTTTTTTTGTTACCAATAGACCCTTGCAGTCTTGGAGCGGAATGTCTTACTCGGAGACTTCGAAACAACCCAGATGTCTAACTCTTATAGATCTTCTTCCTCCACATTTGTCGTGTCAGACATGTTAAATCAGGAGACCAGTGGTCTGTATAAATGATGCTGTGCGTCTTAGATCCTCTGCCGTCCCATGCAACTTCGATTAATTCGCCGAGCCTCCGGGCTAATAAATTTCTCTCTGTTGGTCGTACTTGGGAGAGTGCTGAGGAAGCTGTTCTGTAGTTTATGGTATAGTTGTACATGTACAAGTAAAGATTTTACTGTACAAAGAAACATTGCAGATCGCTGGTTTATTGTTTCTCCGAACCTCGCGTTACGTTCCAGAAAACTGGTAAGAAAACGTCTGGAACTTGCAATACGAAAGAATATTCATCTGAGGAGTAGCGGATCTTACTTCCGGTGGTAAAGATCAGACGATGCAGCCTTTATATTGCCAATAGAGAGATTTACTGTACCGCTAACATCTACTGCGTTCTTTCACAGCAATACCACTGTTGGGTTCTAAACCTTCACCATAATTTGCCTCTATGAGCCCATAAATTATATTCGATCATGCTTACTATTGCTATTCCCTTGCCATTCTGAAACACACTTCAAATCCAAAGTAGTAGTTTGCTTAGAACACCCCTTTGGATGCTACGAAATATGCTTAACACAAAAGGATTTTGGACCCTTCATTGATTTCGGAATAAACGAATCTGAATTTTTAATAAATTGTATTTATAGCCACTCAAACTATTTTTGAAAGGCACCGCTCACGAAAGAAAAATAAAAACCCACTAAATCTCTGAATGTAAAATTATCTCTTAGTGACGACAAAGTTAAACAGTGTTACCCCAGCTTTACTTCTCCCCAACCAATTCTTTCTCCTTTTCTTCCCATCCTGCCCCCCAACCCCCCCCCCCNGTTACTTCCTCCCTTCATCATTTTGGCCACGTCGTCTGGTCCGTCTCAGAGAAATGGCGCGCTCAGAAAATTCCACCGGTAGATAAACCGAGGCTGTCAAATAAAGGAACCTCTCCCATCAACCAAAAGTTATTACATTTTCCTCTCCGCTTAACTGCAAATCGCGTAGTCGAAGTTTCCGATTATTCGCAACATTTTCCTTTTAACACAATGATGTATTTCTATTTCTAAAAAAGTTGGTTGATTATAACTATTCCTTTTAATAGCACTTCTAGTTTCCATGCTTGTAAGCAGGGTTGACTGTATGTGCCAAATTGACATGCCCTTGCCATATAAAATATTTATTTTGTGACATGTGAAATAAATGAATTGAGACATTATTGCACACTTGAATTGAAATAATTTTTGATTTGACATGATTTTCATTCGTTTTTTTTTTTTTTTATCAATGTAGAAAGGTGCTGATGTCCTTATTTAATCGCTTTAGCTGCCACAGGAACAGCTAAGTTAACATTATTATGTCCCCTCTCTATGTTGTTTCTGTATCCTTTATTTCAACAACTGTTACCACCACCATCACTGCCACCACTAATACCATCATCATCAGCAGCACCATCAGCTGCGGTGTTGCCACTACGTTCTAGACCCTACTCCTAAAAGGCCTCTAAAGGGATATAGCTCGTAAAAGGAGAGGGGAAACATGATGAACTACTTCACTAATTTAATGTCAGTCATACGAACAGGAAGCACAGTTTGTTAGTTGTTGTTGTTGTTGTTGTTTTTTCATTCTGAAATTTACACCTAAAGCATTTTGTACTGTATCAAAACTTCGCAAATCGCTAACTTACCGTCTCTCCAATTCAATTCAATTCAATTCAGGTTTATTTCCAAGATGTCGTTGGAACATCACATGGATATAAGACACATTTACATAATAAGATGGTAGAGCAATCAACATGGTAAGACAGTGTACACGTTCAATAACCAGGGAAGAATAACTTAAAGTCATAGTACGTACATACAGATAAGGAATGGGTTCTGACGGTGAATTAGATAGACAAAAATGTTACTGGAAAGAAATGTGATGTAAAAGCATCAACTATATTATGAACTATGAAAGTAGGCTACATCTAACCCGAGTTGGTGTCTGCAGCCATTTGTGGGCAGGACTTGCCTTCCAACACTAGTGATTGGATGGCTGTACAACATACCTGCGCAGATACTTTCTGTGATTTATATGCTCCTCAATAAGGACTTAAAAGTTTTGAGAATGCCTGAACAAATCTGCATGTTTAGGTGTTTGAAGTGACCTTTCGAGTTTCAGTCGGGGTTGCTGGTTTTCATGTTTATAGTTCCACTATCTCAGCAGCAGTGATAACTCTGCTTTGGATCATATACAATAACCATCATTTATACTGGTTTGATGGCTTTGCTGTTTTTAGAGGACGCCCCGGATGCGAGGAATCCCATTGGCCATTACAGTTGACTTCCGCATTTAGAAACTTGCACCGACGGTAGTAAAGATTAATAAACCAGCCGAGGAGTCCTAGTAAACTTTGATGACTCATCCGCGAGCGAAATTTTGCTTCATCTCCTGACTAGGTTTACCAATCAATAATCGTAGAATTTTTGTAATAGATTTCTTTCCTAACTCATTTATTTCAAATGGCAAAATTCAAAGATTGTCATGATGGTGGATGTATCTTTTTGTACCCTCACGCCAAAGTTTAAGTCTGTAGCCGACGTGGTTTGTCAAGAAAAGTGGCACATGTGTTCCGAACATGTATTACGAATTTCATAAATCTAATATCAAACAAACACGAGTTTCAGATCCTTTTCATCAAATAAACTTTAACTAACAAAAAAAGAACGAACTTTTAATCGTGAAAAGGACCGTGAAGTGGCCCTCATCCTATTTTAGACATCACAATCACAACCGAACTGAATGAACCACACGGTCACGCAACACAAAGTAGATCCAAACAGCTGACAACCATCGATGAAACTTTAGATTACAGAAACACTTTGACATTTCAAGTACTTTTAATTCAGTTGTTTAACTGAACTGAAACAGAGACGTGAAGAGAACGATGGCAAGCGATAAGAAAGACAGAGTGAAAGCATTTAAAAATAAATCTAGACAGAGGGAATTTCCACGGCAATGAAAACAGTTACAAGAAAAAAAACGACGTCACATATAATCATGACGTCACAAAAAATGACGTCACATATCTATGACGTCACAATAGAAATGACGTCACATATTCATATGCCTAGTCTAGAGGTTTCTATGGCTTCCAATCAAAGTATTCGTAAGCAGATCAAAGGTCAAATGTATGTAAATTCATATGACATACAAAAAACGAATACACATTTTTATGTTTTTCGAAGTAGGCCCTATTCATATGATAAAACTGATTACAGGGATGCGATTTCGCACATGTCCAGAATGCATGACTCACTGTCTTCGCAGTGTTGCAATCTTTAACGTGCGTCTAGGCCTACAGATAAAAGGTCAGCCGGCCTATTGCGCATGTGCGGAAAAAGCAATCAGCTGTGTTTACATGATCTCGAGCGAGGCCGTGTGAGTGTAGGTTAGGCCTACCGGTAGCATAGACTAGTCTAGTCTACATCTCTAAATTATCAGGAAATTCGATTTCTAAGCGTGCAGTCTTGTTGCACTGTCACTGTGTTAATCAAACTGATCCACAATCCCACATTTGTCGGTAATTGCTGAGGTTTAGACTGTAATATTCACAGCTGACCCAACATTTATTATGCGCTGTCTATCTTAGGCCTATTCTTTCGATATTCTATGTCTGACTCGTTTTCCAATATAAACATAGCTGATTGCTGTTTCTGCACATGCGCATTAGGCCAGCTGACCTTCTGTCTACAGACGCAAGTCAATCTTTAGGCCTAGGCTATAGGCCTAGGTTTGTTTGAGAACTAATAATAGAGGTCAGTGACATTGGAAGGGGTCATGGCCAGTGCGGCTGACTACTTCGCCCGTGTTGTGCAATATCCAAGTATCTATCTGGGGTATCAAAGGCAATTAAAATATTTTTCCCACCAGACAAACGACTTGTCCATTTCAGCCCATCCGTCTGCGCCAGGTGTCAGCAAGTCAGGTGCGTGAAATGGACAATCGCAAGCGCCGCCAGACTGTCCAGCTTATCAGTTTGTGACCATGCTGGAAAGAGGTCGTCGTTTGCAGACGATAATTTGGTTTTATTGATCAAAGCGATAATTTTCATTTTAAGGCCAAAAAAAAAAAAGTCGCTCTTCTTTTTCACCCAGTGACCTGTTCCGCCATTTATATCTAAAACCAAATGAAATACCTGCTGTTGCTCGGGGTGGGGTGCATTTATTTCCGATTGACTCATTACAATCTTATTTTATTACTGCAATATTCATTATAAAAATCGGCTACGTAAGTTACGCACAGAAAATAATATAAATATCCCAGTTGATTTATAAGCAAACAGAAAACCCGTAGAGTGTAGGACTCGCGCACTGGTAATATTGGGTCACTGATCGAACTATTGACGAGGGCCAGGAATAAGAGGCACTTTCAGAGAATGATGGAGGAGGCGAAAAGCTGGGTTCGGGTCAGAGGTTACATTGCACCAGTAAGCAATAGCTATCGATTGGCTCGTGGTTTCGATAGGGTTAAATGGGTGGGTACTGGTTGGGATGGGAGAACATCAGGATTAGGCTAGGCTGTAAGATTGGTGGGAGGTGAAGGAGGGGGAGAGAGAAAGAGGTGGGTAAGGTGTGAAGACAAAGTTAACGGAAACAAAGGAGAGGCAGGAAAAAGGAAACGGGAAAGGTTTGTGAGAGGGAAAGAGAGGAAAATGAGCAATAGGAAGGAAATTTTGAGGCGTAAGATAGCAAAGGATGGCGAGGGGAAGAGGTGAGGAAAGATGTGTGGGGGAAATGAGAGGAAGTGGAACAGGGTTAAAGGAGCAAAAAAGAAATAGGCAAGAAGAAGAGGAAAGATATGGAGATAAAATGATGGATTAGGAAGCTGATGAAAAACTAGGGCAAAATGTCATCGTCTTCGTAATCATCCAAAGCATCATTACCATTATCATCATCATCGTTATCATCATCATCATTATCATCATTCATTAACAAGAGTCGGCCTAGAGTGTGTGATAACAGATGTATGTGATATTTGAATCCCTACACGAGAGCCAGCAATAGGGGATGAGAAATGAGCTAAATCTGATTTCCAAGCACAAAGCAAAATTACATGTAAAAAATTCTTGACGAAGTCGTTTAGTTCAGTTATCATAAGAATAACTACAAACGCGCAAGCACACGCGCACACACACGCGCGCACACACACACACACACACACACANCACACACACACACACACACACACACACACACACACACACACACACACAATCCCCTTCCTCTTTCATGGAGCCGCAAGCAACATCAGATTCCACAAAAAGAGATCAAATGAATTCAAATGGAATTCAAATGTTTATGACACAATTGATGTATGTTTTTTTTATTTCAGTTTAAAAGCCATTAGAGTTTCAGCTAATCTTACAGTACATGACAGGGCATATCAAATTGATGGATCTTAAAGGGCCAGTTAATGTTGGCAACATCTCTTTAAATGGCTTATTGGCAATGTGATTAAATTTCTTTACTGGGTCTAATTACGGTAATTTTTATTCCGAGGTATAGACTAAGTTCTGCGGTTTTAGTTTAAAAGACCGTGTATACCATTTTTGATAATATAGCTATACCGTCTTTTGACAGAAAATTTCAGAATTCTTGATTCATCTCAGCCATTTGGTGCATAGATACAGTTATCCACAAATTCATTCTTTCTCTATTTTTCTTTCTTTCTTTCTTTTCTTCGCTTTCTTAACTACTTTTATTGTTCTCTATGTATACTACGTGTGCATTGCAATAATCAAGGAAGAATACGCACATCTCTTGTGAACCATCGGAGACTTAAAAATGAAATTATTCAGTTCACTTTTTTAATTACACCTCGTATAAATTTACCTAGAATGAAAAAAAAAAATTTAAATGAGTCATTTTTTCGAACCAATCCCTCCCCTCCTCAATGGTCTCACACCCTTTCTCTCAAACTAACCAATAAAACTCGAAACAGGAACTCCGAATACTGTCCACCCGTCACCCCTTTCTCTTTACACAAACTCCCGTAAAAGAAAGTAAGAGGTCGCCGAATGTTCCAGAATAGGTTGCTCTCCTGACCGATATTCGACTATCTATCGAGCCGACTTTGATTTTCAGTTGGTTTGTTTCCATCGTTTCCAGTCGTTTGACATATCAGACAGCACTGAGACGTGATTGGTGTGGTCTGATGATCTCGTACACACACTCCTGACTCAGTCTTGAAAATACAAAATAAATTGACTTTGAGATAAGATAAGCTAAGATAAACTTTAATATCCACGAGGTAAATTCCGTTCACAGTTGATACACATTCAACAATAAATTACATTTCACATTCAACATTAAATTCATTTCAGGCCATACACATTACCTGACCGCACACGCAACCACACCTTCACACATACCCACACAACCGTTGACACATACCAGAGTGAAATATATGACGATATATATGGTTATATGATATGATATATGATATATGCTCTTGATAGGACCACTCTCGGTTGATGTTATTATGCACGGTTGGTCATTCTGATATCGGAAATCACAACTCCACCGATCATTACTTCCGCTTTCCACTTTTCCATTGTGAGAGGAGTATGACCGGGCGATAATTTATTGTGGTAGATTACATTGAGTTTTACTGGCTGATATTATGTCGTTTATTTTCGGAATCAAAGGTTTGACGATGCAGACACACTACCATGTTGCTTAACCCGGATATGATCTTCATTGAAGTTGACTAGCCTAATAATTGATAATGGTCTCATTGCATGTTGTGGTATGTTTTTTCGTCATAGTTACTGCTTATCATCCATTATTGTGATTCTTTTTTATTTCTTTCTCTTGCTTTTTTGCTGCAGTCCCAAAATGAATTACAAAAAGTGTGATACAGACATTACCTTCCTTCATTCCCATCCCTTCTCCCCCCTTTCAAAAGAAAATAAAAACACGTTTGAACGAAGAAATGTCTTTCATTCAAATGATTCAAGAAGTACTACACATGAAAACAAACAAACAAACAAACAAACAAACAAACAAACAAACAAACAAACAAACAAAAACACTGTTGAAATGTGCTTTAAAGCAGCTATTTGAAATCCAAAGTTGGAATGCATGTTTCAAAAGCAAATCACCTAAATTCTCTTGCGATGCCTGTTAGATTAGAATCGGGCATCTAATGTTTTAGTCCCTGTATTCGCATTCTGTTGATTGTGTTGTTTCCAATGTATCTCTGCGTTCTAGCTTGACAGTCGGCTGTTGCAACTCGTGAATGTTGTTGATTCTCCTTATTACAAAAGACGTATAGGGACGTCTAAGAAATTGGGGATTCCTCGTTAGTATTTTTGCTTGATGGCCTTATGTCAGCCAAGGTTTAGACGGAAGCACTCTTTGCAAAGCTCCTTAACGCACCACTCGTGTGTATGAAAATCGGGTATTCCCAGTGACTATATTATCCTTTACCGTGCCGAGTAGTCACAAATTGTTGGTGCGTATTCAATAAAAACGCCTTGAGTATGGGTAATCTCTCTTGGTGATTTGAATGTCGCGTGGTTTGGTGACGTAGTTGTCTAGACATGAATGGAATGACGTGTATATGACGTGGAACGTGGATTGTAATATAGCATTTCCGTGTTACTTTCCACATATTCAAAGATCTAGTTTTCTAAGTAACGAGACCTGCGCCCAGGCTATACATGAACTTGCATAAAAAACAAGACGTTGCGAAAGACTTAATTATATGGCGATCTCGTGGTCACTTTCTTGTCTTGGTGAAGACAACACCTGGTCGTAAGTTTGCCAGAATATACAATGTTTGCAAGCGCGAGTCAGAAGTGGGTAGATGGAGTATAGACGATTGCGGATGAGACAAGATGGTGCTATTTATATTTGATCAGCTTGAAAGTATTCTGTAGGAATTAGGAATGAGAAGTGGCCATGTTGGTTGTTACGACGTAATAGAAGGGTTCGCCTAAACGGGAAAAATGTTGGCGAGAAGGTGTGAAACAGAGTGGAGAGGCGAATGTGAAATGAGAATCTAGTGAGCAGATCTTCGGAGAAAGGTTCGTTTTAGATAAGACGGTTGTTAAGATGGGCCAGAGATAGAGGGAGGGTGAGAAAACAGATCAGGAGGAAACAAAGAGAGATAGAAGAGCTATCGTCTCCTTGAAGGTATAAAAACTGTTGTGTTTAAATGGAGTTGCCATTATCCAGTGGTCTCTTAAAAAAAAAAAGTCTATCATCTTAAAAGTTGTGATTGAATGGAATCTGGATTTAAGCGGAGTGGGTTATAAGGAAATGAAATGTTAGTCCAAGAAAGTGTACCTTTATTGGACGATTAAAGACCAAAAAAAAAAAGGGTTTGTTTGCTTGTCTGTGTGTGTTGATTCTCACGTCTCTTTTCAGCACAGTTCCGGCTATATCAGAGACGATCAAGATTAGAACCAGTGACCTCCGCCCCC
>JAWQUT010000175.1:143716-159363 GCA_033807755.1 Ellobium chinense
AACGGCCATGTGACGTGAGGAGTATGTGACAAGAATCAACAATAGTGTTTTTGATAAAGAATGAGACAATGATAGAAGTATCGGAAACATCACCCGGAAGTCAGCGCATATTTTCTAGCTCTTCCGCATCAGTTGCAGCCATCTAGGCTTGACTAGAGATTGGTATTTCCTTTGCTTAGGACTCCAACAGAATAAAGGGACGGTCCCTTTTGCGCAGCTTTGAACAATAAAGAAACGGAGTTCAAGTCCTTTCGTAACAAGAACAACAACAACAACAGCTGCATGTGATCTCATATTTATACAAACTTCATTCATGTGGCACAGGACACGTAAATATACCAATATATGATATGATCGGGGCCCAGTGCCGTCTTAATCTAAGCTTGTAGGCAACAGTAGCAATGCTACAGGCTGCGCATTTTCGAGGACCAGGCTAAGAGCCTCCAGGCTGTTTGGTGAAGTGAGGAGTCCTAGGCCAAATTTCTTGTTTATCGAAATTTGATTTTCTTTGGTCAGATTTGTGAAAGCACTATATAAAGCGAAGGTCTGCAGTGTGGAATTTACACCCGTAACTCTTGAAGAAATTGAGACAGCCTGTCAGGACAGCAGCAGTCTAGTGATTAGTCATAATTCTGAATAATCTGGATAAGATTAAAACAATGGCCATTTGTGGGATAGAAAGTATGATATTACTTAGAGCATGGGTGCTCAGTTAATGGCACATCGCCTATGACGTCACTAGAGAGATTGTCCTATGTTGTCAGTGTTTTCTCTAAATCATATGAGTTGAGGATAACTTTCCCACTTGTCATAAATTTGGACAGGGGGTTCATAAATTTTGAGGGGGATTCTAGATTTAGATTTTTTTTGTCACAAATGATCACCAGTTTATGCAAAAGAAATATGTGGGGACTGGCGGATGGTCAGTGAATTTTCTGAGGAGATATTTGAAGTTAGGGTNGGGGGGGGGGGGGGGGGGGGGGGCAGATTGCGCGATCGCGAGGAGTGGAGAAAACAACTGCATTGTTGAGTGTGATGCATTATGATGAACCATGCATTCTTTGTTAATATACAGAAGAAACATGCGGTTGTAGGAAGGTGGAAACATAGGCCGTGACAATAATATAGGCCTGTAGGAATGTCGGGCTGACCCCGTGCTGTTTCATCCACATCATCTCCAGTCCACGACATTTTTCACTTTCCTTAATCAATAATGAATAATGCATCGCTCACCGATGACAGAATTATCGAGCAAGGGTTGGGATCTGAGGGAACAAGACGGGTGGAGATGTAAGAGTTCCAATGCACAGCAAGTTTTCACTTTTTCAATTTCTGCTCTTTGGGTTCTAAATTCTTCTTTCCTGCCCATCTCGCTGGCTACCTCTGATCATTGAAACAGTGCTTGTTTTAACTTTCTCTAGTGCTGGAGTCCTTCCGTCGAATAAGACCAGTTTGTATGTGGGTCACAACAGTCACCTCTAATAGTCTGTATGTCGGACAGTGTTTAGATTAGCTTAAACCACTAAACTGATATAAATTAGCGGAGACAGTTCAACGTTAAACTGCCGTAGAGCTACCACACAAGAAAATACATTGATGTTAGCTGCTCCACTTGCGTGTGAAACACAAAGGAAATTTTACCAGAATGGGAGGTAGAGAAAAGGGCGGGGGAGGGTGGGGAAGGAATAGAACTCTGAAAAGTTTCAAAACATTTGCTTTTGAAAGATATAAAATGATTCCTTTTTAATAAAATATATAAAATTGGCTGTATAGAGTAATAATAAATCTATGCTTCAGTTTTTATCTTAAGATAGTTTTACTTTGAAACCTCTCGAATGTGACTGCACTTGACTTCAAGCGCAACTATAATGACAGATACTGTTGTACACCACAAAGGAAAGACCCGTCATTGCTGTTTCAGGAGCGTGGGCCAACAGATGTGGCTATGGACTTTCGGTCAAGCGGCCATTGGTCGTAGGTTCGATCTCTCTTTTGTCGTGTTAAAGAGAAGATTGAAAAGTATTACGTGTTGATATTTTCTTGGATCTATCAATATTTACAAGTTCGTTAAGGTTCATTTCAAATCAAACATTTTACACGCTTTATTATACATTAAATTTTTATATAAGTTGGAAGGTATTCATATTAAATTTTTAAAATGTATCTTCTTCACATTCGGCCTTCTCTGAGAAGTATAAGCTCAAATCGGGCATACAAATATGATAAAAAACAAATAATTTTTTTTGGCCTTTTTGTGAGCAGCATCTCCTCGAAATCGCATAATCCATCCAGATCTTTCTAATGGTCTTGAATGGCCTCGCGCGTTACTGAAGATACCCTAGATTTCCGTTCATCCACCAGACTAAAGGATTTTGAAGATTGCTGCCAGAATCAGAACGATTGCTTGGTACTCCAGGAGTAGGTGTGGTTTTCTTGGAATTTAAAGGCGAAAGTTTTTTTTTTTTCCGAAGGGGGGTGGGGTGGGGTGGGAGGTGACATTGCATTGTTATAATTTCTTCAACCGATAAATCAGTTCTCGTTAGTTCTCGCTCTGTCTAACTTCTAATTCTCCTTCAACTAACGGCCTGAAGAATATACGTACTTGAAGAACAAGGGGAGCATAGTCGTTTTTGGGTGGGCATGAGGGTNTTCGGTTGGGGTACGCCTTCCTCCCTAATCACACCCTTCCTTCCACCCCATGTTTTGAATGCTCATCAACACCAGTGCCGTGTTAATGGATCCAAAACTTTTTTTTTTTCTCCGTCCTCGATTCGATCATACCATAACGGTTTAGCGAGTAGAACTTCCAATCTGATTTACGGTATTATTTTGACAGCTTAGGCAGGGGGTTTGGTTTAATCTGAAATTAAAATCGGGAACCCGGTTGAAAATGAAATTGCGCAACCAATCTGGACTGTGACGCAGTTCTCAGACCTCCAGGAATCTGGGCCGCCTCGCAGGGGAGACAAACCAGTCTACGCTGGATCAATTTTCATTTCAAAATTCAGCAAGTTTACTTGAAAAGTCGACTTCGCTTATCTGCAAATCCTGTTAGGAGAAGGTGCAATTATCCAGCTACTTCTATGTGTTTTAGAACTATTAAATGCACTATGTTCATCTCTAAAATAAAAATAAATAATAAAGTAACGTTGCCATTAAGCAAACTTTGCCATTAAGAGGTGTGCACTCAAGCCGTGCTCACAGCTAAACTAGGTCAGAGGAAGAAATATCGGTCAAGTGTGATTCCAAATGTTCAATGTGACTGAAACGCACTCTGTCTAGTAAGTAATACGTCGTGAAGAAAGCCCATAAACCTTCTGATCACCCATAGGGCTGTTACGCGTTTTTATCACGACATGGACGAATTATTAGAATAGAAACTTTGGCAGAGTCCGCGTATAAATTTTGTGGGAAATTCTCGGGATAAAGCGGACGGAGGCACGAAAACAACAAAACTACAAATCTAAACGGCCCGGCTGGGCCGACAACCAGCGTCTGGGTCCAGAGTTATCGCCCCTGTTCTTCCGCTCTGACTTCCTTCCTGTGCTGCGCGTCCCAAGCGCCTAATAACATTCATCAATGAAGCAAGAATGTGTCTTTACAACGCGGCCAAAACACTTCCTACACGAAAAACTTGCCACTTGCGGGGGGAACAATAGACGAACCGATGAAGTCGAATTGACCTCAGCCCGGCTATAGCGACTACAGCCCTGACACTCGAATTTTCGAGTAGCATTTGGCAAATCTTCATGCGCAGAATATCGGAAATATCGATTTAATCTGGATTCCAATATACAGCAGAAAGATGACACGAGGATCATTTCGCAAGGTCTGTTATCTGTTTCGATATCCTATACTCAGATAGAACTAGTACTGAAGGCCGGAAAAGGATCGAAATGACTTTACTTCAATGTTCTGATTTTAAGTCAGGGAAGCTGCAGTATTAGGTATCAGAACCTCTGTATGGGCTCTTTGATGAAGCATAGAATGTTGGAGGGTCCATTCAAAGGACTTGAAGAGCCATTCTTTCTTAACAAGTCTGACTCAAAGCATATTTTGGTTAGGATTAGTTGTTTTTTTTTCAGTCTGACATGCGTTGATATCGGAAATAAAAAAAATGGCCTTATTGTTATCTCAGTGCGATGGAAATTCTGTCGAAATTTTCGATACGGGCACCCATATCGAAAATGCTGAAAATAAGAGTATCGATGCTGCAGTACAATCTTGCCCGTCACTGGTTTAAATTCAGAGTTAACTGCTCTTTCCCCTTCCCGATGCATGTCAGGATAAATAATGGAAGCGGGCAGGCGTTTTCGACGAGCAACGATTCCATTAGAGAATTAGTAACACGGCAGTATGGGATATGAACATGTAACGCCTATGCTTATCAATAATTTCATTACAAAATCACCTACACCCACGAAATATGACACTGTCACCATTATCTCAATGCAGAGTTGCATGGTGGCCTTTGCTTTTCTGCTTAGAAAGGCGTTATATTTTTGAAATTATGATTCTTCTCAGTAAAGCTTTGTGTAATCGCCAGTTGTTGTTTTGAATGTGCTGAAACAATAGATAGGTTGCTTCCCTTGCTCGGAGTTCATGGGTCAAGGTTTATGACACCTATTAGAGGCCGTAAGAATGTTCTAAGACATATATTTCAGCAACACTGGCACCAATTTGTAGGGAAATGAATGTGCTTGACAGCTGATAATTGCATATTTCTCCATGGAACTGCAAAATATACCTCGCCACAGGAATATCATTCTCTGTCATTAAAGAAGCAAGAAAGAAACACTTAAACAGTAGAGAATGCATCACTACTGACTACTCAAAACATAATGTAGGAAATAATTAAATGTGGGGAGGGGTTAAACGTGACACCGCGGATTGTTGTCTGTGCCAGCAAGCTCATTCAAAGAAGACGTGTTATTATTAGTTTGTTTTATTTCTGTAGACAAGTTGTAATTCATGAAATCGAACTCTATGGCCAAGACAAGTTTGTGAGATGATAGAAATTTCTGATTGAAATGGTGCGAGTCTATTCATACGGTTTTACACAGTACCACTGATGGTGGCATTATAGACACAGAGGATGACCTTTGTCTGT
Organism: Ellobium chinense; assembly: GCA_033807755.1. NCBI lineage: Eukaryota > Metazoa > Mollusca > Gastropoda > Ellobiida > Ellobiidae > Ellobium > Ellobium chinense. Next base: position 148,827 of record JAWQUT010000175.1, read on the forward strand.
CCAGTGAACAGAGTTACAATAAAGAAAGCATAAAGCTACTAGGAGGCAGTAAGTATACTTAGATATTTTTTGTGATTACAGCATAACAGCAAATTTGCCGTTTTATTCCCTTGAGATTCAAAGTAGGAAGATCCCACTGTATAAAGTGGAACTCTGTAATAACTGGATGCTTTGTTATCGTTACTACCGGGTCCCGTTGTTTCCGGATTAGGAAATGGAAACTGGAGAATAACTAAACTGTTTTCACATGGTTCATCTATATTAATAAAACGCTTCTGCCAAATTTGTGTTACAGATTTCTTGAGAACTACGTAGCGTTTTCACCTAAACTCGCAGAAAAATACACAAAAAGTAACCATACATATCAGTCCTCTTTATTTTTTTACCCTTTTTTAAAAAAAAGAATGTGTATAGCAACGAAATACAATCTCCGATAGATTTTTTCAATCCGCCCGATTCGCCAATCGTCCAACTTTTTCACAGAGTCTAATGCATTCGTCTACGATGCCTTTCGTGCGCTAGGTTTTCTGTCGCCGCTGGTGCGTTGCCGGCCTGCCCATTAATTGTAAAATGGGGTGTTAGTCTTGTATTGTATAACCATGCAGGCCCCGCACTGACATTGCGATCGCCGATGTAACCCGTGGTAGTTCTTGGTAGTCAGCCTGGAAAACCAACAGAGGATTTCACTACCCATCGGCCGTCAAACTGCATTAGTCATACAAGGAGGAGGATGAGACAGTTATGCTGTAACAGCCGGATTTTGGCTCTTTCAATCCCGTTATGACAAGGTGATTGGTAATAACAAAGAAGAGGAGGGAACGGGAATTAAGATTGTGCCTGATAAAAACAGGTTCCCGTTACAACCGTGTCCGTTATGAAAGGGTTCCAATATATTATAAATCATTCCATTGCAATAATAAGCGAATTCGGCCTCCACCCCTTCCCGGCCAAAAACAAACAAAAAATACTTGTGCTTGTTGTGTTGACGTCACTCGATTTATTCCTCTGATAAGCTCTTTCTCTGTGTCTGTCTGTCTCTGTCTGTCTGTCTCTCTTTCTTTCTCTCCCTCTCCCCTTTGAAACACTGAAATATTGTCAGATTGCTGATGATCCGCACCTGTAACGTGATAGCTGCATTGAATGCTCCTAGGGAATTGAACAAGTTATAGAGTGGATGGCCTGCTGGGTTAGTAATTACGTGACATCGAGTGAGCTGACGTTTTATGGATACAGGATTTTTAAGCCTTATCATTATTGTTATCTGATACGATTTGGAAGGTCAAGCGACGCATTCAGAACTAATCCTAAGGACCAACGGTCGAATCTTTCCCACAATCGTTTCTCCCACCTTCAAACACCCTGGACTTCCATGTTCTTTTAGCGCCCTCTTTGGCACCAAAAATATCAGTGAAGCAAACGTAACCACCCGCAATCCCTTTCTCTCCTCCCTCTTCCTGATCTTCGCCCCCCCCCCCCCCCCNAACCCCCTCCTCGCCTTTCCCATTCCCCAACCCTCCACAACCAAAGTCCTGGGCAAAGATGCAGAGTTGGGCTAAAAGATCGTATTGGGTCTAGTGCAAAGTTTGCCAGACTTTTTTTCTCAGAATTTTAGGCCGGTTTGGATGACGCTGGTGACAGTCTCGGGATTCGTGCATGAGTTAAAAAAAACTCTTTAACGACTTAACAATTCTACAGTTATGGAATCGGTCAGGTCTCCTCGTATTAAACAATAAGGTCACGTCTTTTTCCTTTTTTTAACTTCGAAATAACGTCCATGTGACATACGACTTTTTAAATCAGCATAGATAATATATGTAACGACAGCGAATCAGCCAAGTCAAAATGACCTCAGCGGGTCAATATACGCGATCGAACTCCTCCTCCGTCTTTCCAACGAACCCCTTCCCTCCTTTGGATCTCCCCCCCCCNACCTCTTGTGCTTTCAAAAAAAAAAAAAAAATCACCTCGCACGCTCATGAAATTCCTCGGGGCATCAATCAGCGTAGCACGTCAAACGCCAATGCTCGTTAACCAAATGTCTCCGATGTCTCCAGGAAGACGCAATGTACATGTATGTATAAATAGAGAACGAATGAATTGATGGGAAAATACAATAAAAACAAACGGTGGAACGCGATTTGGCCTGACAGATTTACATTTAAGGTCGACCCGCTGGAGATTAAGCTACGACATCATCACATTTTGTCCTTCACTGATTTCTGTTCAGCTATCTCAATCCATTTTATCCATCTCTTCATCCTTCCGCCCATCCGTCCAAGTGTCCGTCATCCATCCGTTCGTCGGTCCATCATACAGCATCTTACAGCGATGATTTCCATGGATTTAATTTGGGGGCGGGGGCACAATCTTATGGGGCAAATGATTAAGGTTGAGCCGCATATGCCCTTTGAACCGAAGAAGAATCAATCAAGTTCAAACAGTGTTAGAAGATCATTGTTTTGAAGTGGAAAGGATCCTCGCTTGCGAACGCTATTTTTTTTCTTCTGAAAGCAAGACAGTTCTGCATGTTAACGCAAGGCTGTCTAAAATATGCCACTAGCCCTTCCNGTGATGAAGCAAAGTTTAAGCGGTCATGTAACATCTACGCCTTTCATAACGAAGTCACCAACACCCATGAACTGTGACATGTCACCATTTTCGTCAATGCGGAAGTGCATGGCAACCTTAGTTTTTTTTACTCAGGGATGCTCTGTACTCGTATTTAAATTTTTTTTTTTTAAAGTCTGCTTTGTAAAGATTCGAATAATCACACAGTTGTTGTTTTGAGCTCTGTAAAACAAAGGTGGCGTCGCTGCCCTTGGTAAGAATTCAGGAATAAAAAATCGACCGCTCTTTATTGTTTGCTGTCAGTATGTTCAGTATATGGAATTTGATGGGGAGTCTGTACATTTTTAGAGGAATCTTAGGTTATTTTCCGATAATACAAGAATAAACACTGAGAGCGTAGTGCTTTTATGTAAAAGAAAATCATGAGGATAATTGCAGTTTTTTAAAATGAAACGTTTTAATTGTTTTTACGGAACAGCTGTAAAGCTCATTCCTCTGCACCTACTTTCCGAGCGAGGTGGCCGAGAGATGGAACTCTTGTCTGGACCTGCGAAAGTAGGTTCTTCTTTTGGAAATTTTTAAAGGTGGTTGAAAGGCAGTCTCTTTTCAGCGACATAGCCAGACTTGTGCTGAACAGGGATGTTAAAACCTATCACGAAGTAGAAGACAAACTGTATCTCCTCGCTTGTCTCTCTGTACCATTTATTTTTCTTCATACCAGTTACCTCATCTTCCCCCACCTTTTCACCGTCTCTCTCGTTCTCTCTCTATCTCTCTCTCTCTCTCTCTCNACACACACACACACACACACACACACACACACACACACACACACACACACACATCGACTCACTCACAATAAAAAAAATCAAAAATCAAACTATCAGAACTTGTCCTTCCATTTCCAAACCGCTCATTCTCAAAAATGGCCAAACCGCAGCTTGACCGCTGGTCAACCACTGCCCATATTATTGATGCCAGCGATGGCACCCGTCCTACTCTGAGCGCTCGGGGAATGAAGGCGTTATTGAGTGCCACCTCAGCGCAATTGCATTTTCCCATGAGAGCAGAGTAGCATAGTTGTGATTAAAAGAAGATGCGATTATCCAGTGACAGTTAGAATGATTACAGTACTCTTGTTTTTTTCATTTACAAGGAAATAAAATATCATATAACCTATATAAACCTATATCTTTTATCTTGATAGTTCCGTTCTGTTCTACAGAATAAAATCGTATCGCTTTGCATAGTGTCTGTCTTGTCTTATTGTATGTTTTTTTTTTCCTTTTATCTGCTCGCCTACCCCGGTAGTTGGCTGGTTGACTGACTGGCATGCTGCCTGTCTGTCTGGCTGTCTGGCTGTTTGTTTTGTCTGTTTGTCATGTGTGCTTTCGCTTCCTCCCTCATCGTATCAGAATTCTGGAAGCAAAGATTCTGGAACTGATCACCGTATTTAGGCCCGATAGCTCATAATTTCAGTCGCAACATCTTGTCTTTAGTCGTTATTGTTTGCATTTGCTGCTATTCATTTCTCTAATATCCAAAATATAAAAAGGATTTAATCCTGTTTCTCTCCTTCATTTATTCATCCATCCATCCATCCATCCATCCATCCATCCATCCACCCATCCATCCATTCATCCGTCCGACCGTACGTCCGTCCATCCATCCATCCATCCATCCATCCATCCATCCATCCATCCATCCAACCACCCGTCCATCCAAGTCCGTCCGTCACTCCGTCCTTCCGTCCGTCCGTCCGTCTACCCATCCATCCATCCATCCATCCATCCATCCATCCATCCATCCATCCAAGCAGACGTCAATGAACCAGTTCTAACATGTCTGTAACCGCTGATTGCATCTTGTGTGTCTTAAACAGATTGGTAATCCTCCTCCTCCTCTCTTTGCTCGCTATTCTACTTCTTACGAAACCTCATTACAGAGCTGACCATCACCTCGCCAACAAATGTCCAACATTCCAAGACACGAGTGTGACCACTGGCCATTCTTCACTTAATCATTATTATGAGTATCCGCAGGGAATGTCTGTCTTCATTCTCCTCTTCTTTATCAGTTTTTTTCTCTCCCCCGTTTCTGTTCTTCTTTCTTGATTCAGATTTATTCTAAAAGCAGGTCCGACTATCGCTAAATGACTAGACCACGAGTTTGACCGTTGGTTACTTATTTGCTTACTGTATGTCTCTTAAGAAACGTTTCTCTTCCTCTGTCTAGTTATTTTTCTGCCCACTTTCTTCGCCCCTCTTTCCGCTTCATTTCGTTCCATCTTTTACTCCAACTTTCCTAATAAACGTCTTGATGTCATGTCGCAGCAGCTACCAAAAACCTCTCAGTGTAATCGCCAACCGGCCAAAACACGAGCCTGACCGCTGGTCACTCATTTACTATATTGGCAGCATTCACCCTGACCCTCCCTCTCCTCCCCCTCCTCTTCTCTCCTTACCTCCCTTCCTTTCCTTCCCTTCTCCTCTCATTTCCAAAATAGTGCAGCGCAGACAAAACTTCTCAGAGCAATCGCACGCAGGCCAAACCACGAGTTTGACCGGTGGTTACTCATTCACTATATCGATAGCATACACCCCCCCCTCTTCTTTTCCTCCTTTCATTCACCTCTCCTTCTTTCCTTTCCTTCCCGTTCACTTTCATTCCCAAAACGGTGCAGCGCTAGCCCAAAATCTCTGTGGAATCGCACGAGGACCAAACCACGAACTTGACCGCTGGTCACTCATTTACTATATCGACAGCATATATCCCCTCCTCCTCCTCCTTTCACTCATCCCTCCTTCTCTCCTTTGCTTCTCGTCCCCTCTCATTCCCAAAACAGTGCAGTGCCAGCCCAAAAGCTCTCAGGCTAAACGCTAACAGCAAACAAGGCCAACCAGCCGCTTGACCGCTCGACACCCTTAGCCATTCCGATGTGTTCGATAGCAAATCTTAATAATATTATTGCCATCGATTGCCTGCCTTCTATCCCGTTCCCTTTTTTTTCTCCCCTTCCCCTCCTCTCGCGTAAAACAGCAAGGGGCCGGAAGAAGGGCGCACACAACGTGCCTGCGAGACTCGAGTTAATGCAAAATACATCACGAACAGCGTTTAACCAAGGGCATCGTTTACCCAGACACTGTGAAAATTGTGTTCCCTTGGGTACGAAACAAATAACATTACCAACTAGTCTATGTTGTAATAGAACATATGATTAATGCTTTAAAAGAAAGAGGGAAAACTTTGTTATTAAGATAGAAATGTTTGCAAGTTAGCAATAAAGAAAAATAAAAATATCGGAGCAGCGTGGCCTAATGGTTACGGCGTCGGACTCAAGATCTGAAGGTCCTGAGGTCGATTCCCGACCACGGTCATGTTGTAAGTGCCTTGGGAAAGCATTTCATTCATATTTTCCTCAGTCCACCCGTCTGTAAAATGGGTACCTGGCTATAGGCAGAGGAAGATATTGTCAGAATGCTAGTGATCAGCGCCTATAAATGGCATTGGCACTGTATGCTCCCCAGGGAGTCGAGAAAGTCTTAGAGTGATCAGGCCTGCTGGGGTAATATTAGTGTGAAGTCGCATGAGCGGGCATTAGTCTGGATGTGAGACTTATAAACCGCATTATTATTATTATTATTATGTTCTCATTATTAAATGTCGATAATTTTTTTCAGTGTGATAGCATTTTCGAGATACTCAATGCCGGGCTCTTGCTTTGATACTTACTGCGGCTTTGACCAAAATAATATTGTGATTTATATATGTTTAAGTATAGGATATGTGTAGTGTTACACTACGAGTTAACAAAAGTGGGGAGTGAGCAGACGCAGACAGATGCTCACACAAAGTAGGATAAAGGGGAAAGTGCTCAAGAACTACTTTGTGTGAGCATCTGTTTGCGTCTGCTCACTCCCCACTTCTGTTACGAAGAGCTCCGTTTCCAACTTGTACTACACTTGTACTACGAAATAACAAGCTTCATTGAATATGATCTTCAGAAGAACAGACATCGATGACGATTGTTAAAAATTAATTGCAATATCAATACCCCTGATTGTACCGTAATATGGCATCGCTGTTTTATTAGAAAATTAATTTCTATTACTTATATTATCATTACCATAAAGTGAATGAATTATGAGTTGACGGTTAAATCAGCCACTGTACCCTTCAAAGAAAGGGGCTACAATCCTACTGTAATTGTAAAAGACTAAACTTTGCTATTCCAAGTACACTGCGATGAGTAACCAAAATGTAGCTGGTCAGGCCAGAGAGGCTATGGGTTCGAGTCTACATCTACATCTTGATGTTTCTTGTATATGTATGTAGCCGAGAGCCGGGAAAAGCTAGCTGACCCAAAGGGTCTGGGTTCGAGACTACATTCTGAGATCGTCCGCTAGCTAAGGCTTTTTCAGTAGCATGGATAAATCAGGCTATGAAATGATAAGTGGAAAACAATGAAAGTGCAAAGAACTAATGAAAAATAGTAGTCTATGTATTAATAAACTAGAAATGTACATGTAAAATGTAGGCTTGACCTGCTTTGGTGTTAAGTCTATGAAAACGTATTTATACATTGCTGGAAACATCAACACCCTTTGGACAGAGCCATGTGTGCTGTTTTCGCCGTTTCAGAATCCATCGAAGAGCTATAGTTACTGTCCCTGTTGTTCTTGAGCTTCCCACTGGCTTGCAAATAGAATGTTGCATTTGCATACGCCATCCATTCCGCCAATCAGGACGCGTAAATTCGCGAGTTCATCAGCTTCTCGACTTTGTTTACGAAATTTGTCGGAAATCCGGCGTTCGATCCCTGCCCTTGACCATCAGGTCTAGTGGCCCTTAGGAGAGGCCCATGACACTGCCTATATTTACATTACGCATTAATCTAAATCTTAACCTAAGACAAATTTGGGTGCTTGACATTGCCACCGCATACATGTGTTTGCCTTCACCAGTGGGCAGTACTCAGGGATATGCCCGCTTAGAACTTGGTTTGGGGTTAAGGACAGGATTAGAAAAAAAAATGAGCACATGAAAGAGTTTCAAGACAATAGCAATGTCTAGGGACCTTCACACGTTTGTTTTCTTCTGTAACCCTTTCCTTAACCTTCTCTCTAACACTCAACTAAGCCCTGCGTGGGAGTATCCTGATATAAAATTTGCCAGAGTACTGAGTTCAACAAGAATTCAGTGCAGTGCCGTGTGCTAAAAAATGCAACCCTCCACTACTCTTTCTTCCCTCATCTCTAGCCATTTCTGACATTTTGTTTGAAGTAGTGATATTCTGTCCATTCCTTCTTGTCTTTCTCCTCCCCCAGTTATCTTGTCATCTCCTCTGTTGGATTTGATGGTCCGAGAGAAGAATTGTGCAGTCCCGAGTTAGTCTGTCGACCATAGCATTCTCTTTGATAATGTGACCCTATTTTTTTTTTTTAAACAGTAGTTACATCGCAGCGACCGAGGGGAGATTTCAATGATTAATGTTCTTCTGTCCCAAGGTAGCTGTGAAGCCCTATTTTATAGCATTGTTACAAAGGAAAATTAAGATTGTCAACACTGAACCTTCGCACCTTAAAGATTGCAGGCGTCAAAGTGCAAAAGTCTTTTTGAGCCTTTGAACAAAATTTTCTCCTCGAACCACAGGTACGTTCCGAGATGGCCAAAGCTAGTCCGCATATCTATCTGGTGCCACCACTGTGCTCAAATTATATACAGTTTACAGTGAGGGTCCTTCATCTAGATTCTTCACAATTTTAGTTTAGATGAAAAGGTGTTAAAAATGATTGTGACCTACTTATGCAGACCACACGACCGCACAAAGGAACTTCGCTGAAACCATTGGGAAACACCACCTGCAAAAAATATTTTCTTTACAAATTCAGGACTGATTTTCATCACTTTGGCAATGTGGTTTCGTGTTATAGGTCTTTGACACCTATTGTTTTTTTCTTCTTTTGGCCCTATTACCATTTTGAGTTTTTCTACATATACCACTGTGATTTGAGGAAATTTCTTCCATGGAGGTTAAAGTACTTCTTTTGCCCGATCTTTTAGCGGGAAGAAAAAGGGGAGTTAACGCCCAAAATTTTTCACAAATGTCTTTTGAAAAAGGTCACCTGAAATTCTGATTTGGTCCCCAATTTTTCATTTGGCTGGTTTTGACCGCGAATACATAGGCCTACACATTTTATATTTTTATCTAGAAGGCTCAAATTGCACCTGAAACTTTAAAATTGGATGCTTTATTTAGATAACAGGTCATTTTACACATTTCTACATCCTAACACTGGCTGGCAGGGCCCCCAAAAAGGGGGATTTTATATATTAGCGGATTAATTGGGTTGTACACTATGAGTGATTTGCCCTTCTAATAGGTGTCACAAACCTATAAGATTATTTCTACACAATCTGCTCAAAGGACAGATTATATAATCTGCTATTATTGGCTTCTGTACTGTTGAAGTGTCTCTTTCTTGCTTCTTTCATGACAGAGAATGATATTCCTGTGGTGAGGTATATTTGCATAGGGATACAGAAAATTTTCAAGAGTCTCACTCACTGAGATGNTTAGAACTTGGTTTGGGGTTAAGGACAGGATTAGAAAAAAAAATGAGCACATGAACGAGTTTCAAGACAATAGCAATGTTTAGGGACCGTCACACGTTTATGTTTTCTTCTGTTACCCTATCCTGGTTGTGAGAGAGAAAGAGAGACCGAGCGACTGAGAGAGAGAAAGAAAGACGAGAACGCAAGAACCGCAAGTAAGTCACGTGCAAATGAGCGATAGCAAGTGTATGAATGAGAGCATGAGACTGTAAAAAGGAGAGTATTATTGTTTATTGTAATTGTTGGCAAATTAATGTGAATTGGCATAATGGCTCATAAACTCAACTTGAACTTAAGTTAACCTTCTTCCTAACACTAAACCAAGCCCTACGTGGGGGTGTTCTGATATATAATTTTTGCCAGAGTTCTGGGTTCAGCAAGATTTCAGTGCAGTGCCATGTGCAAAAAAATGCAACCCTCCACTACTCCTTCTTCCTTCATCTGTAGCCATTTCTGACATTTTTTTAAAAGTAGTGATGTTCTGTCCATTCCTTCTTGACTTTCTCCTCCCCCAGTTATCTTGTCATCTCCTCTGTTGGATTTGATGGTCCGAGAGAAGAATTGTGCAGCCACGGTCAGTCTGTCGGCCATGGTGTTCTCTTTGATATGTAACCCTATTTTTTTTAAAACAGTAGTTACATCGCAGCGGCCGAGGGGGAGATTTCAATGATTAATGTTCTTATGTCCCAAGGTAGCCGTGAAGCCCTATTTTATAGCATTGTTACAAAGGAAAATTAAGAATGTCAACACGGAACCTTCGCACCATAAAGGTTGCAGGTGTCAAAGTGCAAAAGTCTTTTTGAGCCTTTGAACAAAAATTTTCTCCTCGAACCACAGGTACGTTCCGACATGGTGAAAGCTAGTCCGCATATCTATCTGGTGCCACCATTGTGCTCGAATTATATACAGTTTACAGTGAGGGTCCTTCGTCTAGATTCTTCACAATTTTAGTTTAGATGAAAAGGTGTTGAAAAATAATTATGACCTTCTTATGCAGACCACAGGATCGCACAAAGGAACTTCCTTGAAGCCATTTGGGAAACACCACCTGCAAAATTCATTTTCTTTACAAATTCAGGGCTGATTTTCATCACTTTGGCAATATGGTTTCATGTTATAAGATTATTTCTACACAATCTGCTCAAAGGACAGATTATATAATCTGCTATTATTGGCTCTAATTGTCCAAAATTTGTTTTAACCCTCTAGTGTCCAGCGTATCAGATCTGATACATTTCGTGGAACAAAGAAAAAGCAAACCAAGATCATCACCGCACCNGCTTTATTTAGATAACAGGTCATTTTACACATTTCTACATCCTAACACTGGCTGGCAGGGCCCCCAAAAAGGGGG
>JAWQUT010000175.1:170258-205500 GCA_033807755.1 Ellobium chinense
GGATTGACAAGAGGGAAGGATGAGCAAACCGAGCATAGGAGAAGAAGATTGGAGCAGAATTAGGTAAACATAATGGAGTTGCGTTGAATTTGCTTAACAAAGGTGCAGCCATCTGTTATTGTGTGTGTGTGTGTGTGTGTGTGTGTGTGTGTGTGTGTGTGTGTGTGTGTGTGTGTGTGTGTGTTCCACCTTTTTTCGATTTTAGCATCGTTTATACATCTCTAGTCTGAAATAACAGATCTTGATGGAGCCTGGTTGAAACCTTATTAATTACTCCATTTTTTGGATAATGAGACGGGTGTGGAAGGCGGAGGAGGGGGGAGGGGCTTGGTGGAAGGAGTGGAACAGCGAAAGGGCGTTCCATCTATCTAAATGGTCCCTTGCAGCTCCTCTTTTGACTCCCACTGTATCAGATAAATAACTGTCGAGAGAGAAAGAATCCTTCCATCTTTGCATTGCCACTCCTGGCGTTTGCTAATTAGAATAGCGTGCCCGATCGGTTACAGCGTTGAGCTTAAGATCAAAAGGTCGTGAGTTTGATTCCCGACTGCGAGCAGTTGTGGTGTGGGTGCCCTGGGAAAACATTTCATTTTCATCTTCTTCAGTCCACCCAGCTGAACCTTGTTATAGCCTGGCGGAAGATATTGTAGAATACTAGTGATCAGCGCCTTTAAAATGGCACCGGCTCTGTCCTTAGGGAACTGGGAATATTATTGAATGACATGGGCCTCTAGGGTGATAATAATGTGAAGTCATAAGAGCTGGTATTGGCCCGAATAAGGTACTTAAAATAATGATACTGATGTCTATAAGCCTCATCGTCTTTTCACTTGTAAAATCCCTCGCCAAAAAACCAAAAAGCTGCTGCTAATGAAAGTTAGGCGCTCGGTACTTATACCCTTAACTGCTGACGAAACAAAACTGTTGATTAGGTTATGAAATAGGGTTAAACATTCACTTGGACATGACTACCCTATAATTGTGTGTCAGTTTAACTCTCGAAAGTCTGGGTGTCAGCTAGATGAGAAAGTGGCAGATGATCGAGTGGCAATAGTGTGCATGAGGAACACGGTTTATGTCATGGCAGTGGATTGTACTCATGTAATATTGCACTGTAATGCATTGTGTTGGCCTATGGCCTAATTAAACCTTCGAACCTTGAACTATACTCATTACTAAACGATGCGTAATAATTTTATCAAGACTGTAGGCTTAGCCATTTTGATTGAAACAAGGTGCCCATATTATGCTGTGCTGTCCTATTTTCAACCCCATACGAGTATGATGGGAGGTACTCGGAGGTCAAATGAGGTATTTTCAGTTACGCCACGTGATGCCACGTGATCTAGGCATTCCTAGGATATTTTGATAAATGACGAGTAATCATACATGAGCAGAGTTTGTAAACAAACCATCGTGTGAGCAAGAATTCCTAGGTCACGTGAAGGGGCTGAAAATACCTAATTCTAGTGTAAATACTATTCAGATTGACCAGTCTATTGAGCGGTCAGTAACCTTTGTATTAATTAATTATTTTTCCTTAGGGGGTCTTAAACAATAATTAAGAATAGTTATCCCTTTTTTGGGGGCACGTCTAATACTATTTGATTATGAATGAAAAAATGATTAATCGCGTAGAGTATTCTTGCCTTTGGCTCATTGTTATTAATTGATACATTTGAAAGCCGTTTAATCGCAACACTTTGGGAGAACAGTCAAGGATTTTAATATGAAATTTGAATTATATTTTGTCTGCCAAAAGAAAAAAAAAAAGAATAGTGCGGGAAAAAAACCTCGGAAGAGTGGCCTAGGTCATTTTCTCACTTCCAAGAGGATCTAGAAAAAACATGTTTAAGGGAAAGTAATACAAGAACCAATGTGTTTTTAGCAACTGCAATTTTGGTGAAAAAATATAGGCGCGTTTTTTAAAAATATATCAGTATAGGCATCGATATCATAAAGAAACCTGATACCCTTATTAAAAAGTATCTGAAGTTTGACTTACCGCCATTAAAAAAAAGAAAAACACCAACGTTCCAGTTGTTGCGAGTAAGCAGTTTGCGATAAAGTTAAGTGGACACTGCCACACTAGCTTGTTGCGAAACAATGGGATCAAATTCCGTGCATTAATTGGACGGTACCAGTATGTGAATAACGTGCCAATAGTCATTGCCTATTTCACGACTCATCAACCGGGCGAGCAGTGGAGCTTGAAATCATTAACTGGCGTCAAAGTGTCGAGCGTGACTCGTGGACAAAAAAAAAATGTTTTAATGGACCATCCAAAGGAACACTTGTTTTCGAGGTTAACCGTTGTCAAAGGTAATTGACTTATCATTACCACTATTATTTTTATTTTCATTACTGTTATTATTATTATTATTTTTATTAATAATTTTTTAGCACATCTAAACCTAATCGTTGCGGCGTTGGATTCAAGATCTAAAAAGTCGTGGATTCGATTCCAGACCACAGTCATGTTATAAGTTCCCTGGGAAAGTGTTTCATTCGCTTTTTCTGACCCACCCATCCGTAAAATAGGTACCTGGCTATAGGCAATGAAAGATATTGTCAGAATGTTAGTAATCAGTGCCTGTAAACTGTAAAAGGCAGCGGCACTGTCTACTTCAGAGAGAGCTGAGAAACTCCTAGAATGATCGGGCCCGTTGGGGTAATAATACTGTGAAGTTGCGTGAATGGACATCAGCCTAAACACGAGCCTTATAAACCGCATTATTATTATTATTATTATTATTATTATTATTATTATTATTNGTTATAGCCTGGCGGAAGATATTGTAGAATACTAGTGATCAGCGCCTTTAAAATGGCACCAGTTCTATCCTTAGGGAACTGAGAATAATTATTATTGAATGATATGGCCTCTAGGATGATAATAATGTGAAGTCGTAAGAGCTGGTATTGACCTGAATAAGGTACTTAAAATAATGATACTGATGTCTATAAACCTCATCGTCTTTTCACTTGTAAAATCCCTCGTCAAAAAACCTAAAAGCTGCTGCTAATGAAAATTAGGACCTCGGTACTTATACCCTTAAATGCTGACGAAACAAAACTGTTGATCATGTTATGAAATAGGGTTAAACATTCACTTGAACATGACTACCCTCTAATTGTGTGTCAGTTTAACTCTCGAAAGTCCGGGTGTCAGCTGGATGAGAAAGTGGTAGATGAGTTTCAATAGTGTACATGAGGAACACGGTATACATATGTCTTGGCAGTGGATTGTACTCATGTAATATTGTATTGTAATGCATTGTGTTGGCCTATGGCCTAATAAAACCTCTGAACTTTAAACTATAATCAGTACTAAACGATGCGTAATAATTTTACATCAAGACTGTAGGCTTAGCCATTTTGATTGAAACAAGGTGTCCATATTATGCTCTGCTGACCTAATTTCAACCTCATACGAGTAAGATGGGAGGTACTCAGAGGTCAATTGAGGTATTTTCAGTTACGCCACGTGATGCCACGTGATATAGGGATTGCTAGGATATTTTGATAAATGACGAGCAATCATGCATGAGCAGAGCATGTAAACAAACCATCGTGTGAGCAAGAATTCCTAGGTCACGTGATGGAGCTGAAAATACCTAATTCTAGTGTAAATACTATTCAAATTGACCAGTCTATTGAGCGGTCAGTAACCTTTGTATTAATTAATTATTTTTCCTTAGGGGGTCTTAAATAATAATTAAGAATAGGTATCCCTTTTTTGGGGGCACCTCAGATACTATTTGATAATGAATGAAAAAATGATTAATCGTGTAGTGTATTCTTGCCTTTGGCTCATTGTTATTAATTGATACATTTGAAACCCGTTTAATCGCAACACTTTGGAAGAACAGTCAAGGGCTTTAATATGAAATTTGAATTATATTTTGTCTGCCAAAAAAAAAAAAAAAAGAATAGTGCGGAAAAAAAAAGTCGGAAGAGTGACCTAGGCCATTTTCTCACTTCCAAAAAGATCTAGGAAAAACATGTCTAAGGGAAAGCAATACAAGAACCAGTGTTTTTATTTTGCAACTGCAATTTTGGTAGAAAAATATAGACGCATTAAAAAAAAAAAAAATGTCAGTTTAGGCCTCGATCTCATAAAGAAACCTGATACCCTTATTTAAAAATATCCGAAGTTTGACTTACCGCCATTAAAAAAAAAAAAAAACCAACAACAACGTTCCAGTTGTTGCGAGTAAGCAGTTTGCTATTAGGTTAAGTGGACACTGCCACACTAGTTTGTTGCGAAACAATGGGATCAAATTCCGTGCATTAATTGGACGGTACCAGTATGTGAATAACGTGCCAATAGTCATTGTCTATTTCACGTCACGTCAACCGGGCGGGCAGTGGAGGTTGAAATCATCAACTGGCGTCAAAGTGTCGAGCGTGACTCGTGGACAAAAAAAAAATGTTTTAGTGGACCATCCAGAGGAACACTTGTTTTCGAGGTTAACCGTTGTCAAAGGTAATTGACTTATCATTACCACCATTATTTTTTTTTCATTACTGTTATTATTATTATTTTTATTTTTATTATTATTATTATTTTAGCACAACTAAACCTGGTCGTTGCGGCGTTGGACTCAAAATCTAAAAAGTCGTGGATTCGATTCCCGACCACAGTCATGTTATAAGTTCCTTGGGAAAGTATTTCATTCGTTTTTTTCCGACCCAGCCATCTGTAAAATAGGTACCTGGCTATAGGCAATGAAAGATATTGTCAGAATGTTAGTAATCAGTGCCTGGAAACTGTAAAAGGCAACGGCACTGTATACTTCAGAGAGAGCTGAGAAACTCCTAGAGTGATCGGGCCCGTTGGGGTAATAATACTGTGAAGTTGCGTGAGTGGACATCAGTCTAAACACGAGCCTTATAAACCGCATTAATATTATTATTATTAATATTATTGTGACGAGGAGGAAATCCAAACACGAGTCCATAGATTTGAATGAAGTATTTTTGGAAAATATGAGTGCATAGGAATAACAACTATTTCGAATCAGTACTGTAAATTTTGTCAACTCCTCACATTTTAAAGACTTGAGGTCAGCCTATGAATAATGCTATAATATTACACTCAGTAAGTCGGTCAGTGTAAAGACTGTGTGGCTAAACTTTCTTCTCGATAATAATGCAATCCCATAGGAAAGTAGTGCCACTGGTGACGTAGTTTACTAGCCACCTGAATGGAGTGACGTTGCACTTGACTTGAGGTAAGACTAAACTCGATATCGCTACCAGCGGAGATAATTCGTTGTTTTTTAAAATTTTTTTTAGCAAAAACAGCTTGCTGATATGAGAATTTTTTTTTTTGGCCAGCATCATCCTTGTTGTATGGTTTGGACAGTATAGTTTGGACCAGGGCTGCTCAATTTTTCACGGATGAAAGCTAGTTATTTCAGTCATATTGTGAGGGCCTTATCTATCAAGTGCCTGCAAATCTCAATATTATGCATAGCGATAAACAAATTAAGAATTCTAGAGTCTATGATGACACTGCGACCCATTTTTTACACTCTTTTTGTTGGGCTATATCTGGGGTCTCGAACCAAACCAGCGTTTGGGAAAAATGTCATGTAGGCCAACCCATGTCTCTCATAATAATATGTCTATCATAAAACGAAATGAGAAATCACACATGCCAATTCTCTCCAAATAGCCGACATCCGCGAGAAAATCTGGCTGCTTTCCGGTTGCATATTGTGCAAATATTACATGTTTTTACATGGCCTGTTTGACACGCTGTGTTTTTGCTCACTGCTATTCAGAATGTCGCTCGATGCTCATTGTGCGAAGTTCCCCCCATTTAGACAGATGCAGTCTGGCATGTATGAGAGGTTGAGAGACCACGAGGGCATTTGTCGAGAGCAAAATGGCGTGCAATTGGACGAGATATTATGCTTAATATAGTATAGCTGTGAAAAAAAAAAAAAAGGAAACGAAAATGGCTTATAATANACGAAAAATGGCTTATAATACATGTGGGGAGGGGAGGGTGAGGGGTTGAGGGGGAGAGAGTGGGGTGGGCATTGAGAGAGTGATTGGGGAGAGAATAAGATGGATGAAAAGCAAAAATAAAATGGAGGTGGTTTATATAGCTGTGAACAGATAGATATCAGCAGCAGTGAATTTTTCCTTTAAACAAAGCACGTGGGGACTGGGGAGAATGGAATATTGTTAAATATAGAATACGGTAAATAAACAAGAACACATATTTAGAAAAAAATCAACACAAAAAACGTCACGAATACATAACCCCTTATGTTTCCATGAAAACCATATTTGTTTTTTCTCTTTTCTCTAACGTAAAATAACGTTTCGAGAGTATGGACTATGATGACGTTTTGCGACTTCCGGGAAAAAGCTAGTAGTGATTCTGTAGATTTATTGTTCTGTGTTCTCCTTTTTCTGCTCCCTCAATGTTCTCTGGTCATGTTGGCAGACCGCCATGGGCGGTGAACCGGGTGGTCAGTTGCATGTCAGTGCAGTTCCTCGATAACTTTGTCTTTGTCTCACTGCAAACCAGCAATGGCCACAGCCGTCTTCTCAAGTCTACAGGGAGAGGGCAGTCCTGCAAGACAAATTGCGGTGTTTGGTCTGCCTGCTGGTATTGTCAGAGAGCTTGAACTGCTTTTTGCCTTTGCAGTGTTCAATCCTTAACTGGAGATACTTTGTGGCCAAACCTGATGTAACCGAATAATTTGCATATATCGCAATAAGTTGTTATCATTGTTGATAAATCTACGCACGGTATTAAGATGATGCATAATATTAAGAGAGGGGAGAAAACAAGAGTCTCTCCATAATACTACACCTTGGGCCCTTAAAATGTGATAAATCGATATATTACACACCTGAGATAGTTGTGTTGTTGATATTACCGCTATAATGAATTGGTTCCGAGTCCTTTAGTGTCTACTTTATATCATAGTTTACTCATGATGGAGAACCAAAACGTCTACCTTGTACCCACCACATAGAGTCAGCTGAACACCTACTGCTCCACTGCCCACTGCTGACAATCTGCGACGCCAGTGTCTTCCACGATCCACAACCATCGATAGCACACTGTAATCATGAGGACGACATGTACATTTTGTCCAGTAGTTTACTATTCATAGCTGAAGAGACCATATCATCATCGTCATCATCATTTGAAAAATGGAAAAAAAGGCGTTCTCTACCAGAAAAGCTTTAATAGAAAAAACAATCCAAATTTTCGGAACTATAGTATGTTCCTTCTTGAGGGACACTGCACAGAATGTAACAAGAATACTAAAGATAAACAACAAATAGGAGAAGGGCGGACAACAACTCAGATCATCGTCATCATCATAATTTTTTTTCAAAATTAGAGACACTCTCAAACTGTGTATCTGAAAAAAAAATAATAACAATGGTTCCAAATTTACGAACTCGGTAGAACTCGGAAAAGATTATCAAAGAATGAACAGAAAGTGATCATCACAACTCAGACGAACATACATTTCGGAATAATGCAAGGAAGACCATACCACATACAAACAAACGGTAGAAGTAAATAAGCAGAAACAAAACTTCAACTCAAAACAAACGGGACATCATCATCAACACCATCATTTTACGGAGCACAGATTTTACAAAAAAGTCAAAAAGTTCTGTTCATTCCAGTGAAGAATTAAGAACTATACTTTAATATCTAAGATGTAAAATGCACTGACATATTGATATAAAATAATTACGAAGTTTCGCATCTAAAAAGTGATTTTTCATCAGGTTAAGTAACATACAAAATGAAATGAATGGGTAAGAAGAGACGTAGAGTAAATGTATTTAAAAGTGTTCACGGAGAAAGAAGATTACGAAAGAGTGAAAAGGTTGAAATTAGATATCGTAGTGCTATAAAAAGACCTGTAGATCAGGTACTATGAGTAGATTAAACTTAAAGAGAAGCTTGATGGGCGGAACAAAGGAGGAGACGGGAGACATTCTAGATAGCATCATCATAATCATCATCATCACCATCATTATCGTCACCACTGTCATCATCGTCTTCATCATAGATTATCTTAAGACCCTTAAAATTATTGATTGCCTCATAAAAATCAGAGTTCGCCAGGTACAATGTGCTATAAATGTCAGTAAATACCTTACTTTCAAAAAAAAAAAAAAGCAGACTCTCGAAGCTGTGGCAAAACTGGACCAATCAAACAAAGCTGTGATTTGTAATACGATACCCGTAGTCGAACCCAGAAACCTCGCTGAATGTCGGTTTCGTTTACACTCGCCCGGCGTGCGGCGCGCAATATTTTGGCAGCCATTGTGTTATCAAGTGCTTCCGATTACTGATTTTCGGCGATGGGTTTTTTGCGAACAATGGCCAACATGTTTGTGCCTGAGCGACATTTTTCAAAGAAATATTGATTGCTTGTGTGATAATTCCTGACAACCGCCAAGCCGATACTGAGAATCGATACCGCTATTGACAAATTTCTTCAATGCGTAGGTCGCTTGCAGCGTGGATTACTGTCTGTGAATGGCGGATGCAGAGCACTATCCACATCAGAGATCCGTGTATATCTGTGCGTGGGACTGATGATATTTCTGAGATTACACTAAACACTTACCAGTGCACATATTATGAACATTTATCTCAAGTGCATCGCCAGGGAAGATTGCTTGCAAAGCTCCGCCCGCACTGGAAGTTCCGCTTTCTTTAAAGTCCGTTGGACAATAGACATTTTTAAGCTTCCGCTGAAGCTACCTGTTAAGGTATGTGCTTGTGTGAGGAAAATGGATTCAAAAGGCTTGTGTAGCTCTGCTTACAGTGGGAGTTTTTACTCCATGTAGATGTGTTGGCTAATGGCAATTTTTAAAAAAAAAATTAGTTTCTAATGTGGAAATTTTTTTTAGCATCTTCGGTTAAAAGCAATAAACAATTTCCATTGTGGTGCAGTAAACATCAGGATCGCTGTTTACACTTAGATGTATTAGAAATAAGCCATCAGTTCAAAAGTAACCCTGGGATTTCAACGACACTGTATCTTTAGGGAAAACCCAGTGTTGCTGTATGGTAAGTGAGATATGGTTTGTTTACGGTATGTTGTTTTTGTGGGTGAAATGAGTGTATTTAGCTTATATGAGGTTATATATATATGTTAGTAAGTATGTGCCCTCAATGTTCACCATTTTGAAATGTATTTTTGTATTTATTTGCATTGCTCTAGTGCAGAACTCTGCAAGAGAATAGAGTAGAATTGAATTGAATTGAATTGAATTGAGGACGTGGTCTGTGACACGCGTGAGTGAGTGGGCAGTATAGGGAAAGTGTTATTATGAATGCTGAAAACGGCTTAACGGGATCTTCTACTCTTTCTTCGTAGATTATAGTGCACTACTACAGTGGTGCGCACGGCCCTTTTCAAATTCAGCACATTTTGTACGCAACACTGCGCACCAGAGTGCTAAATAGTGCTTCTTTTCTGTTGTAGGTGGTGATCTTAGGAAAAAAATATATCTCAAATTACAATTGCTACTTGTACATCAGGTTTTACACGTTCATCTAAAACACATTAATGCGTGTCATGACAGAGGCATTTCATTTTTCCAAGGTTAATTCTTATTACATCATTTTTGAAAGACAACCCTTTCTCTCAACAGCGCATACTTTGTTCTTGAGACACAAATACTGAATACTGCTCTGTAATAATATGCATTAATATTATGTTGTAGATACATAATTATGTGGAATCTGGTGGTGGGTGAACGCCTGTAATTTGAGGTATACTATTCTTAAGATCACCACCCATGAGAGTAAAAATTCACTGTTTAGCACTTTCATGTGTAATTTGCAAGCAGTCTGTACTTACTTAGAAAAAAGCAGTGTACACAGCGATAATGTACTACAATCTACAAGGGAAGAATAATTGATACCTTGGTGGGAGCAGACAACCCTTCTATGGTAGATAAAAATGTTTTGTTGTGGTATGTACTGCCCTTTCTTAATTCAGTATATTTTATGTAGTATGCAAAATTGCGCACTGACGTACTAAATAGTATGCGTTTGTCTTGTCTTGACGTTAATCTTCGGAAAGATTTATCTAAATATAGTTCACTGTCTCTACTATGGCATTATATCGTCCAAAGATTCGGGCCAGATGGCTGTTGGATAGGGAAAGTAAAATAACATTTTGGAATATGACATTGCTGTTCTTCACACGCACACGCCGGACGTCACTTGCTGAATGACAGCATTTGCAGCGTTAACTTGTACGAGAAAGCGGATTGGGACTTGGGGAGACATTGTGTTGACGGGTGGAAGGAGAGTGTTTCATCGTCGCACACGGCACTGCATTTGGCCCTTGTTGAACCCGAAACTCCGCCACATACATTTAGTAGGTAATAATATGAAGACACTCCTGCTTAGAGCTTGGGTTAGGATTGAGGTTAAAGTTAAGATATATAAGGAAGAAGAAGCAAACTTGGGACAACCCGTGCACATTATCATTGTGCAGGAAATCTCTCAAGTTCCTTTCTCTTTTCTAAGTTTGTCCTTAACTCCAAACAAAGCTCTAGGCATGATTGCCCCGTGATACTGCCCATGATTGCCCCGTGATACTGCCCATGGTGGCCCCGTGATACTGCCCATGATTTCCCCGTGATACTGCCCATGATTTCCCCGTGATACTGCCCATGATTGCCCCGCGATACTGGCCATGACTGCCCCGTGATACTGCCCATGACTGCCCCGTGATACTGCCCATGAAGCAGATCTAAAGAATCAAATGTCAGGTATCAGGAAGTAGGTATGTGCATGATTAAAGGGCAATGTCATAAGACTCTGCCAACGGCCTGTGTTCATGAATGGGGGCAGATCAAATCCTGAAACGTTTGGCAAATTTCGTGAAGAAAGTCGAGGCGCACGTTGATTTGCGGAAGTGACGGCGTATCGTGTGCAAATGAATTTAGCGCTGAGTAAAAGGTGAGACAATATTATTCATTCATGCCTTCGTCTCCGATTTTTCTTTCCATCTGTTATCACGTACTGAGAGTATGGGTGAGCTGGGATAGAAGGTCACCAAGGAACGGGAGATATAAAATCAAGGCATGTAACCGATGATCACATTACGATAGTCAGGAGTTGCGGGCATTACGGGTGGAAGGTCAGAGGCATTTTGCCAAGCAATGAGGTATTTTCAGACGGGTCAGTTAGACCACGTGATCTAGGGATTGCTAGGATAGTTTGATAAATGACGAGTAATCATACATGAGCAGAGCATGTAAATAAACCAACGTGTGAGCAAGATTTCCTAGGTCACGTGATGGAGCTGAAAATACCTAATATTGTGGACTGGCTTGATATAGGAGGCTACAGGATTGGTGTATTAACTGAAATAAATTTAATATCTCTGCCATTTTAAGGAAGAAGACAGTGTATTTCAAATTAGGTCAAATGTCCTTTTTGGCACGTTTTTATAGAGCGTAATGTTCTCTACCTTTCCTTTGGGGTTATTCTTTCATGAAAACACAATCATTTATTAGTGGTCATTTTTCTCAAATGTAGAGAACGGTCATTCTCAAACTACACTCAGAGCGAAACGGAAGTGAGGCCATTTTCTGCCATGTGGCTTTGTAAATCTGAGAACCAGATGTGCACCATTAACTGTAGAAGCTTGTGGTTGCATATGAATATTCCTTGGGATATCAAAAACAATTTTCTAGCATTTACAAAGTGAGGCTAATATTATTATGAAAACGGGAACATCTTGAAATTAACAAATATGAAGAACAAAATATTCCATGCGCAAGTTACCTACGCCAGTCGGTTCTCGCATTTATTGCTTTTTACACATACTAATTTCGAAGGCCTGATTTGAATTTCGACGTCGAGTGTGGAGTGTTAAATTTCGCAGGATAGGGCTAAGTCCCTCAGGGAACTTTAGGGCTTAATTTTGTCATAGAATTGTGCAATAGTTATGATGCTGTTATTTAAAGTTAAAGTGAACATAAAGTGAAAAAAAAAGTCACCCAGCGGATTCATGGGGTTTAATATGGGGAAAATGATCTATTAATATAGAGAGGCGCACTGCGAAAGATTTTGTGCGTTCTCTTTTGATTTGTGATTTTGGCAAGCGTGGTCTTTCTCTGTTAAACTGCACATCTGTGGCGTATCTCTTCCGGTAATTATTTTCTGGAGGAAGCTTTTAGCTTTTAAAAAAACAGGACGGCCACGTATAACATGTGTCAGTTAGAGCTCTGTTCGCATGAGATGGTGTGATCAGGGGAGAGAATAATATGCTAGTTCATTTTCACTGTGAAATGTGTGCCCCGATACCACAGTTTCCCTTGTAACTCAGCAACACGCAAGACCAGGATACGCTCATGAACACGCAGATAAAGGCGCTCTCACCGACGTCATAACTCCGGGTATGAAACATGACACGCTCTTACAAAAAACTATCGATAATGGGTAATTTGTCTCAGGAGACTGCACCGCGACCACGGGATGCCAGAAACAGGATTATGATATGGAAATTCATTGGAGCTTGCGTTGTGTTAGAAAGTCGTAAGTAGGAAAATCGAAGATATTTCAAAAGGTGCGGCAAGAATGAATACCAGAATGGATGATGTTGATAGCAACTGGCCCAACATTTTAACAACACCACCATCACTACATCATTTCTAGGTCTCACCCTTTTCGCCTCCACAGCCGCACTGGCGACTTGATAAGAGCAGCAACAACAACCATAGCAGAAACGGCAACAGAAGCAGCAGCAGTCACACCACCACGACATCCACCTTCACTACCACTGCCAGTAACAACAAACAAAACAAGGACAGCAAGGTGAACAAACACAACAACAAGAACAACAATAACAAGAACAAGAACGACAGCAACATCAACAGCAACAACAACAACAACAACAACAACAACAACAACAACAACAACACTGTCGCATCCATAATCAGTGGGAACAGTTTATTATAACCTTAACCACAATTCACACACTGTTGATGTAAAAGGTCGTAATATACATTTGATATAATTCTGTCCAGACTGCTAATGTGGATTTGACGGCACTATGAGATCTCATGCCAGAGCTCAACACAAAATTAAAGACGATAACACTTTTGTGAAGAACTGGTCCTCTTTATGCCAATCACTTAAAAGGTGTATATAATATTCCGTTAGTCCTTACCTCATTCCTGTATCATACACCATTTTACGCCAATAAGGGCGAAATACAGATAGAATAATTCATGAAATATGCTCGAAAAAGGCCTCGACCATATCACGGGTAATTTCACGTAACCTTTGCACAAATGGAATGAAGTGTTTTGTATAGTCAGACATGTCTGTGGCCATTTGCATTTGTAGTGCAACGAGGTCGATTGGATACGAAGTGGACTTTTAGATCACGAGGTCGTGTTGATTTTTTTCCGGGGTCATGTCTTGAATGCCTTGAGTAATGATAGACAAGATCTGAATCCATCAAAACCTCTTACCATGGATTCGAATCCGGATTTTAATCCTGAAATCGGTCTGGATTCGAATGCTTCGGTTTACAAGGGGAAAAAAAAAAAGAAAGCAAAATGTTCGGTGTACAAGAAATCCCTATCTTATATTACAATTTAACTCTTTGTCCAAATGTACAGGTGTAACCCTTAAGCTTTATTTAAGATGAAAATAAATTATACAAGATTATCATTTCTCCCCTCGGGATTTGAATCAATCGAATCTTCGCTCTGGATTCAAATCTGTCTATCCCTAGGCTTGAGAGAGCATGCCATTCACAATATCCCCTTGCATGCAGCGTTCTTATAAACACACTAGAATATGAAAGGTCTGATATTGATTTAGAACGCCACCTTGAAGGATTGCTTTATCCATATTTCATTGTTAAAACAAACATTAATCTGCTGCCATTGTGTGTGCACCCACAAGGTCAAACCAACCTGGTTTTTCTTTCTTTCTTTCTTTCTTTCTTTCTTTCTTTCTTTCTTTTTTCTTTCTTTCTTTCTTTCTTTCTTTTTTCTCTGCTTTCTTTCTTTCTTGTTTTCCTTCTTTCTTATTCAACATATTTTCCAGGTAGCACAATACTGCATTCACATTCTTTTAATCGCATTTATATCGGGGCTCTTAAAGATTGCGAATAAGCGGAGTCATCTGACGCTATAACTTCTCCAGTCCTGAGCCAATTAAGAAATCCCAGAGCCAAGGGATGTCCTTGAAAGCTGCTCCAGTCGATCATTTTAAATATCTACTTATGTGAATACTCATGCCCTTTGGTATCGTCACAGTCGATCTCGATGTTGTGACGTCAGGAACACCCACGAGATAACTTTATTAACGCGGTCAAAGGTCAGATTTAGACTCGACTGGGTTTCGAAAGAACTGTCCACTCAGACAGACGTAAGATATGTTCTTGCATCATCAAGAGTCAAGAGCTCTTGATTAGCTGTGCCTTTAGTACAGGAAAAACACAACCTTGCTTCAAAAATAGTTATTGATAAAAAATAAGTGGGGGAAATTGATAAGAACAAAACTATAGACTATTTCAGTTTTTATATGCGTGAGTACTCGTGATTAGAGTTAGTCTCGACAGTAGTCGCCGTCGATATCGACTATTATGATGAGCTTGGCGTTCGAAAGAGCAGAGAGGTCTTAATGTAGTGATGTTTGATGACATACAATTTGCTGATCAAAGGAAGAGTAACCCAACTGTCCCAGGGGTCAAGATGATATCAGATCAATTTGTGTAACTTTCCTGAAATATAAAAATTCAGAAATAGAGAAATGGATGAAACAAACACACACACAAACACGCACGCATGCACACGCACACAGACACACACACNNNACACACACACACACACACGAGAGGAACAATGCTGTTGATCCGGTTTGGGACCTTGGGTTTGGGAAAAAAACAAGGAAATACTTGACAACCGGTAAAATGGATTTAATGCCACAACAGGATTCAGTAAAAAGGATTTTCAGAGATTATCAGGCAGAAAAGTACATTAGGCCAAGGACAATCATCCATGCCATTTTGGGGAGCCAGACAGAGAATCCCAAATGTCGAGAGGACCTGGGAAGATGTTAAAAAGTTGTGGGACAAAGTAGCTACTGTATATATATATAATAATTCTGCAAGTCTAGATCTATCTATATGAAGGGTTTCATGCCAAAACGCGTTATCCACCAATATGAATTCTTAGCTTATTCTACATAGTACACAGTAGGAGTATTTAGTATACATGTATATTTCCATTCCATAGAAGGACATTTGATCTATATTATTTGTGTGGCGGCATGGGAAAACCCCGACAAAGACGCAACAGCACGAACGGAGTAAAGTGCAAAAAACACTTCAAAAGTAATTTCTTATGAAACACTATTTCTGCACATTTTCTTGACATTTAGACTTTACTTTATCATGTCCTGGAATATTTTACGAAAATACGACCTGTAAATGCTTTAATTTGATGATTTTAGAACACCTCTAATTGTTTGTCCTTATTTTTTTTCATATCTTTGTTCATAATTAAGATAAATCAGAAATTTAAAAACGACTGTATTCAGCTCGAAAAGAGCTTTCACATGATACCAATATCTCCATAACTCAAAAATTTTCATTTGTCATGGTTTTCCCATGCCACCATACATTAAGACTTAAATTTCGCCTTTCACATAAAAATATGCTTTGAATACGGTCTGTTTTGCCACAACCCCCAATGGTGTATAATAACTATAATGCGTCTTGCCATGAAGCCCTTCATAAATGTATATAATTTGCACTTCTACGTGAGAATTTTCCCTTCCTTGCTCGCAGTCACAAGACTTTCCAAGTCTAGGTCTATTGGTTCGCGGAAATATACGGAAACTTTTGGGATCGAAGATCTTTAGAGACGTTTTGTTAAATTTGATAGATCGTGGTCCAGAATAGCGTATTTAGTGTTGCAGAGCATGCGACTTCCTCACACACACAAAAAAAGGGTTATTTCGTTTGTGATCTTAAGATAAGATAAAAGATAAGATACGATAAGATAAACTTTATTACCCATAACATGGAAAATTGGCTTGATTGCAGTACACACGTACACAGTAATAATAACAACAACAACAACAGTACTTATGTACGAGATCATGACATAGCAAAGGGCAGCAACACTCTTCGCACGCATCCAGACGTCCAGAAACGTGACATACATAAACGTTCATGGTCATCGTCACAACAAAAAAAACCAAAAAAACTACTCACTCGGCCAACCCGCCCACTTTGAGTGCATGCCCCCTCACTCAATAAAACATAATGTGCACCGTGCTTCACAATGGATTTCCAATTTTGTACAACACATTTTTTTTCACTCTTTTCTTAGCGTGTCAAGGGAAAGCATTCTCAGTGCGTGGAAGTAAATACTGGAGAGAAGGTGCAGAACATCATAGTGCGCAACTTCCATTTTGTGTAATGCAATTTTTTGTAATGGGCTTTCGGCAGATAACATCCTGCGCCGCAGGGTTCCCCGGGTGAGCTTGTAAAAAATATGTTCGGGAGAGGGAATTGTATTTCAAAATAGATCCCAGTTCTCATACGCTTGATAGAACTGATGTGAGATGACACTGTCACTGTCGATATGGCATGAATATAATGAGACGTAAAAGCATGTTATTGTTTTGGCAGTATCAGAACACGAGCAGGCACAGATTATCAGAGCAAGTTATATTATCAATATAGAACAAATTATTATAGAGTTATAATAGAACAAATACGGATTATATGCCGAATAATTTGGTTCTTGAGAGAGAGAGAGAGAGAGAGAGAGAGAGAGAGAGAGAGAGAGAGNGAGAGAGAGAGAGAGAGAGAGAGAGAGAGGGAGAGAGAGAGAGGAAGGGGAGGGGAGAACGGGAGGGAAGGAGAATAAGATAGGAGATTTGTTCTGAGAGGAAGAGGGAGCAGCAGCAGCAATAACAACAACAACAACAACAACAACAACAACAACAACAACAACAACAGCATCAGCAGCAACAGCAACTACAACACCAGCATAACTCTTTAGGACAGCACCATTCGCATCCATCAACAAATCATTGCTGTATCGACAATCGACAATACTGGAGGTATAAGTACTCACTTTAGTACATAGGGCAGCGTGGCCTAATGGTTACGGCGTTGGACTCAGGATCTAAAGGTCCTGAGTTCGATTCCCGACCACGGTCATGTTGTAAGTGCCTTGGGAAAGCATTTCATTCACATTTTCCTCAGTCCACCCGTCTGTTAAATGGGTACCTGGCTATAGGCAGTGGAGGATATTGTCAGAATGCTGGTGATCCGCGCCTATAAATGGCAGCGGCACTGTATGCTCCCCAGGGAGTCGAGAAAGTCCTAGAGTGATCAGGCCTGCTGGGGTAATAGTGTGAAGTCGCATGAGCCGGCATTATGCGACTAAAAACTGCATTATTATTATATTTGAAATTAAATATGATGCTGCCCTGTTTTGATACAAAACGGTTTAAAAATATTATGAAGATTTTTTTTTTGTAAAATGTGGTCAACGCCTCGTGATTGAACGCTTTATCAAGCACATATTTGAAAATATCGACTAAGACAAAGTATCGATTAGCGGGCAGTGGCTAATATCTCATATTGTCTCTCTCTCTCTCTTTCTCTCTCTCTCTCTCTCTCTCTCTCTCCCTCTCTCTTTCTTTCGTCCTCTGTTTCAGTGCGTTGTTTTTACCTTGTCATTAGTGAGTCCGTGCAGACATCGATCATCACCAAGAAAATCACCGATTGCTGTTTTTTTTTTTTTTTGCGTGTAACTGTTGTCTTGTCCTTCTCTTTTTGCTTTCAGATATTGATCTTTTTGTCTCTTCTCTTTGAGAGAGAGAGAAAAAAGTATCTTGATTGCAGCTTGTTTGTTGGAGTTAGATGTTAATGTCCCTTTTCAGCACTGTTAGGCCTATAACAGGGATCAAGCTTCAACCACCGATGGGTCGCCGAGTGCTTTTTAGGGATGCCTTAGTTTTAGGTAGAGTGAAAAGACCCAACGAGAAGGCAGTCGGGATGCGAATCAGGGATCTTTCGAGTCAGGAGACAAACGCTCTACCTTTCCTCTCATTCTGCGGACATTCATTCCAGCGGAGCATGCAAACAAGGGAAGTAAATGTTGAAGGACTAGAAGGAAGCTCTTTCTGAATAACGAGATTGGTTCATTACGGTCAGTCGTCAGTAGTGTGTCTGGATAGGCTCGGCACTCTTCAATCAGTTAGTCAGTCAGTCAGTCAGTTGGTCGGTCAATGGGTCAGTCTGTCAGTCAGTCAGTCAGTCGGTCGGTCGGTCGGTCGGTTGGTCCGACGGTTGTTTGGAGGTTGGTTTATCAGTCAATGAGTTGGTTTTGCAAGGCTTCACTATTTGGAAACTGATTTATCACTGGTGGATTTTGTAAGTGGATCATTAATGAGTCAGCCAATAAGAAAAAGAAGAAGAAGAAGAAGAAGTACAACTGCAGCAGCAGCAGCAGCAAATGAACAAACAAATAAAATTAATAAACAAACAAAACCAATATAAGACAGATCCGAATCTGCAGCTAACCATTTCAAAGCTCTGGAGCGGACAAGTACAATCACGACTGACACACCATGTAAGAAGAAGAGGAAGAAGAAGAAGATAAAGAAAAAGAAGAAGAAGAAGAATAGGAAGAAGAAGATGATGAAGAAGAAGAAAAAGAAGAAGAAGAAAAAAAAAAGAAGAAGTAGAGGAAGAAGGAGTAAAGGAAGTAGAAGAAGAAGAAGATGATGAAGAAAAAGAAGAAGAAGAAGAAGTAGAGGAAGAAGACGAAGATGAAGAAAAAGAAGAAGAAGGAGAAGAAGAAGAAGAAAAAGAAGAAGAAGAAAAAAAGAAGAAGTAGAGGAAGAAGGAGTAAAGGAAGTAGAAGAAGAAGAAGATGATGAAGAAACAGAAGAAGAAGAAGAAGAAGTAGAGGAAGAAGACGAAGATGAAGAAAAAGAAGAAGAAGGAGAAGAAGAAGAAGATGAAGAAGAAGAAAAAAAAGAGGAATTAAAAAGGGGGTATCACCGCATCGCTTGCTCAGAGTATGCCTGGGCAGCTTGACTCAGAATATCGAATCAAACCGACCATTTTCCTGAAGCTTACTGGCCACAGTCTCATAATAATTACAGGACCACTGTGACATTGCAAGCTTTAAAAAGTTGGACTCGAATAGCTCGACCTAAGATCGAACTTTTCGATCCTGACACTTTTAACAATCTGACTTTTGAAAACAAGAGAACGGTCCAATACTTGCTCGCTCACAGACCAGCTGTTGGCAGCTTATGCCAGCGAGAAGAGGCCTGGACTGCCTCATGCACTCTTTAACACAGTGCCTTATACGGTCAACAAAGCTATTACCAATATTTATAAATGGCTGTGAGATGGGTTTGCTTCTAGATTGGAAGATAGACCACAACCAGGATGTACTTGAAAAGAGTGTATTCCTTTCAGGACAGAGCCAAGTTCTACACTAGATTATGTCTAGGTCAGGTTCTTCTTTTCAAGCCATCGAATAAATCAATGAACTATACAGAATTCTTATCTTAGCGTATTCCTTCTCTCTCCTCTCTCTCTCTTTCTCTTTCTCTCTCTCTCTTTGTGTGTGTGTGTGTGTGTGTGTGTGTGTGTGTGTGTGTGTGTGCGTGTGCGCACGCGCGCGCAGGAAGGGGAGGGTCGGTTTCCTTTATCTGAAATTTAGGAACATAGAATAATATAGCCCCGTGCTTGTCGAAAACACAAAGTTTTGAAGGCTGTGTTTTGCATTTGACATAGACTAAATATCACTGGACTAACGAACTGCTTTAATGCTAGTAAAACATTATTTAAGAACTCCACCATTCTTCGTATGTAGCTGTTGCTATAAAATGAAGAGATCAGACCCTGACAGAAGTTTCTTCACTATAAACCACGGTCTCCTGTCACCGTCTATGCTTTTGTCCATCCTCTTTCGCGATAGTGGCCTCTCACGTGACTTTTTGGACCTGCTTCTTATTCCCATTTCTTGTGACGTCCACTCCATTATCTTAGTGTTGCTTGAACTATTCAAGAAAACTTTTTAATTGTCGGGCATTCCGCCTTGTGATACAGTACAACCAAACAGCAAAACGTGCATTGGAATGTTTTCAGTTTTGTTTGTCCAGTCAGCTTCAGAATAGGAGCAGCTTTGCCGAATTGTTGCGGTGCTGGAAACGACATAAGAAGGTCGTGGACTCGAACCCTGTCGTGAACATGTTTTACATGCATAGGGGACAGCACAGCATTTCACTTACATTCTCCTCAATCCAGCCTCTGGAATATGGGTAGCCGAGTATAGGCAGTGGAATGCATTGCGAGAGCGTCACTGATCTGCGCCTCTAAATGGCAGTGATACTGCACGCCTCTGAGGAGTTTGAGAAGTTCTTGAGTGCTCTGGTCTGCGGGGGTAATAGTAACACTAAACGGCGTAAGCGGGAATTTATTTAGATAAATGACTTCATGAAGCAGCCCGTCAGTATGTGGAACCCGTGCAACGCCGGGTAGAATTTCACTTAAAAAATAACGAAACTTATTTAAATCAATACAGCGAGGAGATCAAAACTACACGTCTCTATAAAAGCACTCAAGAGAGGGTAGGGGAGCTGCAAGGGTAGTTTTAGGGTCGCGAACCGCCATTGATTATGCCCTAGGCCTCACTGGATCATTTGCTTATTAAATAATTAGAGAGCATCCTGCTGAGAGGTAAACTTTAAAGGATTAATTGTCTTGTGATACAAACGACAAATCGGCTCATGTGCAAAGACAAAAAGTTTAAAAATTTTGGCGCTATAAATAATAAGTATGTTTGGGGTCCAACATCAAATATGTCTGCAGTTATGTTATGTGGCTAGGAAATCAGATAATTTTGTGAAACCAGTGAATCTAGGAAAATGTAAAATTCTTCAACTCTCCTTGCATTGTCACTCCGTCCACCCCCAAATCCTTTTAAAAAATTCTGCATCGCTCACAAGCTATTAGATTACTTGTATCCTGAAGTGAGAGCGTTATTATACAGAATACCTAATGGCATGTACCAGTGAAACGGAACACCATGTGAAAAAAATTGCCTGCTAAACTCACAATAGCAGGAAGAGTTGCTAATGTTGATACTGCTATTGCATTTAACGCTTTCGACGTCACGTTAAAAGCGATGTTTCAAGGGAGGCAATCCAGTGTCAACGTGCCATGTCTTTTTATCAGTCCGTGCTGTGATCGCGCGTGAGTGCATCTTAGATGGATTTACGTCACCTGCTGGGCTGGAGCAATGGGACCCAAGAGTGTCATGCCAAAACGAACTATGTACATGTACTGTCATTTTTGTCTTTCACCCAGTCAGAATGAGGCCCGAATAGACATGGGTAGTTATTTTCTCTCAGCTTAATAAGTCCACATTATTATTTTTTTTTTCTTGTCACAAACTGAAAATATATTCCTTTCACTTGATAGTTTCTGAAAAATTACCTTGGGAATGTTGAGATTTTCACGCTGCGCTTGTCGCCATTACTCGTGCTATGTGACATCATAACTCCAGACAGACTAGCAAGTGACTGGTACTGAAAGTGTGCGCATGCGTCTGCACCAATGTCTGCTAGGATTTCTCGCTTATGACATCACTCAGCACGAGTAATGGCGACGTACAGAAGATTAAAGTCCCGACATTCCAGTAGACAATTCCGACATTGGTCATAGATGTCTTGTTATTATAGTGTATTACTTTTATATGTATGAATTATCGTGAATGATTATTACGTCGTATAGTATTGTAAAATATATTCACATTTTCATTTCCACTTGATATGCATTTACATAACAAAGAAAATTCTATGCCATAGAACTGAAGTAACGGAAGAAACGGTTACCTTTGAGGGCGTATAGAGTAATTTCCCGCTAACTGTGGTCTTAAAGGCCTAAAGTTATTAATACATTTTCAAGAAAGGAAGGAAATCTCCATAGTAACAGTATGATTTACATATATATTATCTTACCACCCCCTTCCCTCCCTCAAACGTATGATTCCGAAGGTACGTTGCTTTGACTGTGACCCGAGGTCTTCTCGTGTCCTGGGTCAATCGACTGGTGATGCTTCTTGAGCAGCAAATCGTCTTACCGTCTTAAGTAACCGTGCGCGGAGCGAGTTCTTAAGTCAATCAAGGTTACTGGTATTATGCTCTTACTGCCAGCTTCTATCGACCTCTGAAGCTCGACATGTCTGTTGGCTTCTGCACTTGGGTCCGGTGTTGCCACACTGTTGATGTGCCTTTCTCCTACAGCGTGAGTGATTTTTTTCCCCTTATGTTTTTCTATGTGCCATATTATGGAAGCAAATTCAGTGGAAAAATCGTGTAAGTTTACTGTTAGAAAGAATTAAATCAGGCATTTTACCCATTTGACCCTATATTTCACGAATATTCTGAAGAGCTTACAAAAAAGCGAATTTGCCCCTACATAGCATAGGGTATGTTGGTGGTACTGGTTGGGGGCGGGGATACTCCGAATAGGACAACTGCTCTAGGGGAATATAAATATAACACACACACACACACACACACACACACACACACACACACACACACACACACAAACCAACCCCAGGACCAAGGTTTGCCCCCACTTTCCCCTTTTCCAACCAAGCCACCCAGCTTGACATCATTTTTATTTATTCTGTGTCTCAGTTTGAAGCTTAATCCAAAGAACCTCTTCGGCCTAATTATATGGCCGATCATAATAAAGTTCAGGCTACTATTTGTAAAATACGCTAACCTTCTGAGATTGGTCTGATTACACACAAGAAAATGGCTTTTTTTTATAAGTTCCATTTTAACTTACCATATGGGAAAAAGCCCTGCGCGTGACAGCCTTGCTTGAGCTCATCATCTCGGTCGTGATGCCCGGATGTTAAGGACGCTGTTCGCGGTAATACCGCTGTCTTGCTGGATCTAGGTCAGTGAAGTTCTGGAACGACTTCCTCGTTTAGGAATGCAAAATTGTCTTCTAAAATTCTTGAGTACTTGTGCGTCCATTTCATTGTGTTCTAGGGAATACACGTCGTTGTATGAAGGCCTGATTCAGTTGAACCTCTCGACCTTGACCCTCACGTGCCCGAATTCCTCATCAATTCGTCTTATAATTGCTGCTCCTTCAGTGAAGGGTCATTTTGGTAGGCGTTCTGCTTTGGTGAGTGATTTGTAAATCTTGGAGGAGATATTTAAAAAAAATTCTCTCACATTGTTTTTAAAAAAAATCTCGTTTATTACTCAGATTCTCTCCAGTTTATGAGCTGGAAATGAAGAGGAATAGACGTGCGAGAAAAAGTCCCTTCTATTTGTAGCACTTCTGTAAAATGTGTCAGAGTTTCTCGAAAGTAGAGTTCGTGAGATTATGTTTAGATCAAAGTTACAGCTAGTTGTGCTACAACAGTCCTGTTCCAACTTGCTTGATCATGCTTGATGGATGCAGCATTAAAAACTGCCACCAGAATAATAACCTCTGTTGCATGTATCTAAAAATAAATAATAAAATAAATACGACTTTATTTACCCCGTAGGGAAATTGTCTTACTATGTCATACAGTGTTACACATATCATTCATAATAAAAACACATATAATAAAACACATCATACATGTAAATACATAATATTACAAATGAAATACATAACAAAGTCATTGCTGGTCACCAGCGGTGCAGCGCCCTGGTCCCCCCAGCTCTAAAGCCAGGTACTCATTCACACGTGAGTCGAGTGAGGAAATAGAAGCGAGGTGTCTTTCCCAAGGACACTACAACGTACACCGCCCAGCTCGCGAGTCAAACACATAAACCTTAGACTTGAAAGTCTTCAGTTTCTGAGTACGACTCACAAACCGCACGGCCACGCTGCCTTCCTCTCGTCGTGATCTTGACTTGCCAGCTAATGACAGACTGTATCTTTGCATTCTTTTTATAAACTCAGAATTCTATGTCAGATGAAACTTTACGCATTACCCCATTTTTCCTCTCTCTCAATATCTTTATATTATAGATGCCAACTTTTGTACTACAACCAGTTTCATAGAAACAGTTTGTTAGCGGCATCGTTAACGTCCATTGTTGAAAAAATGGGTGGTGAAGTGGTGGAAATCGATACGTTGTAGGACCGTCTAAGAAATCACGTAAAGGGATACGTAACGAGTATGCTTTCGTAACAGGCACTCATGATGTACTCGAATACTGCGGGGCTTACATAATCATATGAAGAGTGAGTAAGAGTTTAGCTCAGTGCGACGGGGGCATTGATCCATTTACTCCGGGCCAACGCGAGTTCTGACGTAACTGTTCTTCAGAAAGACCGCAGTGACGTCAGGCGTGTGCGAGACGCTGGACGCATGAGGAATATGCCGTAGTGCTAGGTCGGCATCGATTACGCTTTTTTATACCGATTACTTTATTGAAATATCGGCAGAAACGGTTACTTTTGAGGGCGTATGGAGTAATTTCCCGATAATTGTGATCTTAAACTTTAAAGACCTAAAGGCTATCACTACATTTTCGAGAAAGGAAGAAAATTTACAGCATTTACAGCACCTAACTTTTTTTAGGCACACACTTGGATTGATTTGACTGCTGTATAAACGTAAATCACGCAACAGATAAGTCTTTTCTTGTAAGATGTCAACATGCTAAACATGTCCAGTTTTTTTTTTAAATTAAATCATAACACTTAAAATAGAATTAAAAAAAATATAAGCAGCAGTTGACGAATATGCTTTTCATTATGTTCTGGATTTGTCAGTATATTACCAAATTCAGGCAATTCTAAAAATATTGAGCACGTCCCTTCTATTTGTAGCACTTCTGTAAAATGTGGTAGAGTTTTTCGAAAGTAGAGTTCGTGAGTTTATGTTTAGATCAAAGTTACAGCTAGATGTGCAACAGTCCTGTTGAATCTACGGTTCCTAAATATTCCATAGCAAAAATGAAACGAAAGGACTTAGTGTCGGCACTCCACTCTGCGAAAAAAACCCCAAACATTGTAATCGAATATTTCATAAAATCTCGTATCATCCCAGTAATGACATGTAGATGAATCATCTCTGTCAGGTTCACAGGGTATGTTCTAAGCCACTTTGCTTTCTGCACATCATGCACAACCCAAGTTTTTATGGGAGGAATTCACCTTTTCTGGAAGCCGCAAAAAGAAAGAAAAATAACGCTTTCCTCGTGCAGGTGGAGGCTGATTATTTGTGCCTGCACCATCCAGTTGATGTAGACCGAGCTAGTCAAATCAGATCAACCGTAAAGACATTTTGAGCATCAATAACAAACATATATATATATATNTATATATATATATTATTATTATTATTATTATATGGCCCGAGATGTTTAGTGTAAATGAAGATGATAACAGATGTATTATCCTTTTTATTTTGCGCGATGCTGTCTCCTAAGGATATCGGCTGGATGTGGAAGGGAGGAAAGCAATGCAGGGTTCTTGCAAGTTGCGAACCAGCAAATCATGTTGGAAGGAGACGATAACCGCTACGGCATGCATCAGATAGAAGATCAATTGAGAAATATATTTTCCTTAAAGAGGGGGTTGAGGGTAGGAGTGAGTAGCACCCGTTTAGGACATGTGTCTTAACAGGGACCAAGGTCAACGATTTTCAACCCCCTTCCCCCTTTTCCTTTCCCACCCTCCAAAATCATTTCAATCTTCAATAACTCTAACACGCATGTGTTCCAAAAAAAGTACTTTGCACAATTTCGGTCGTTAGCCCCAGCTGCATTTAATCTTATTAGCTAGGATACTCAGCCTGAACCACTCAGTGCCTTACAGAAGAGATAGCATCGATTGTCACGCCCTTGCCTGATGCTCATCTCCCTCCGTCCTATCAACTCCTCTATCCGCCTTCCTTGCTGTCCCTGCAAATAAATGATAAAACGATCTGCAATGATATTTATGCTGAGATAAAAAACGGACAAACTCGCTCCGGATTTCCCTTACATGGGCTCAAGGCGATGCATTGTCATAAAAGACGGAAGCCTCCCGCCCCCTCCCCCGCACTCAAATTTCTCGTGTGGTTCGTGTGGTCAGACTGGGCGGATACCGAAGTTAAAGAAATATTTATTCGATATCGAAAGATTTGGTTCTTCAGCGTATAAAGTATTGATTCTGACCACTGTCGTACTGTGCGATGTACAGAGAATGAACTTGGAACAGAGTATGGGTTGGACGGGTCAGAAAGAAAGTTGAAATCGTGAAGTATTCGAATTCGTGGCAATGGCGTAACTATTTTGGGTTCGGAGCCGCGTATTACTATTGTATGTGCCAGAATCTCGCCGCACTTTTCAAACATGCACATTCATTGCACACTTTAGTTAAATTTGACGGCCTTGCTAGACGGTCCGCCTATTACCCATATTGTGACACATCGATTTTGACTTCCGCATTCAACAAGTGACCCAAATCCGGAAATCATATGATATAGTCTTCATTGACGGAACTTAGTCGAAACTTCGTGAAGAAAATCTCAGTATTGGAATGGGTATCTAGAATCGATACCATCCCCGGTCTACTATAGGTCAGCTGGGCGATCAGGCTAGTATTTTCATTAAAGGAGCAAGTCAGGCGCAAAGCTGGAGCCAAGGACAGATAATTGTGTGTTGCCATACATGATTATCTGTCCTTACAATCACGTCACAATTTCCCCCCTCATCCCAGCAATCCTTGGGAGCCGTTGTAGAACCGATGAAGGATGAAAAAGAAAAAAAATATGGATTGGAAAAATATAGAGGAAGCAAAAAAAAAAAAGGCGGATATTTTGAATCATTAACCACTGAGATAGGAATTAAGGAAAAACGCATTTTAAATATTTACGAAAGAAAAAAAAAAGGAAGAAGCACTCGACTTTGTTTGGACATGAAATACGGAGTTTAGAATACATGCTGTGTATGTTTGAGTTTGCTTGTGTAAAGTTGGGCAAAGGCTAAATGGATGGGGAGTGAGGGGTGGGGGGGAGTTAAGAGGGAGGGGGAGAGACAAAGAAGGAGAGAGAGAGAGAGAGAGAGAGAGAGAGAGAGAGAGAGAGAGCTTGCACATATTTCTAGAAAGATTTTGAAGGAGGGAGTTGGTTTATATTATTATATTCACACAGAACTAGCAAGTCCTCAGAAACACAATTCACTTAAAAAAAAACCAGTGTCTGTGATGGCTTTGAGTTTGGAATACTAGATTAACTGCTTTATATTTTGTTCATTGTAAGCTGCTTCTACATATTAGAAAATGAGGTTCAGGCTTTACATTATTGCAGTGTTTTTCTTACATCCTCTTCTGTTGATTTTCGAAAAAAAATGTTTCTGCTGACATAGCCTTTTCGTCAGAGTTGCTTCCCTTGACTGGGGCCTAGAAAGCTGCTCTCCACAGTTTTAACAACTGTTAACACTTTAACACATTATAAGGTTTACTGACCATTCAAAATATTTGAAACCACTACCACCACTTTCTCTTCAACAGTTATTTTGTTTTTTAATGTGTAGCGACAGCAGTGGTAGTAGTATTAGTAGTAGTAATGTTATATTAGCATTTGTAGTAGTGATGGTAATGGTACTGCAGATGTTGTTGTTCTTGTAGTTATTTGTGGTGGTGGTGGTGGTGGTGGTAGTGGCGCGTGTATTAGTGGTGGTGAGGTGTCTCTTTGAATGGGCAGTAGTAAACTGTTATTGTACATCAAAAATTGTTGCAACTACAAATAGTTAATTCAGCATAATAATATTCTATGGGAGAAAACAGACTTGCAGACCACATCAAAGGGAAGTTACTCCAAAGCGATGACGTCAAATGCGCAGATCTAATTAATAGGGTGGATTGACATCCGATCATGTATGATATCAAGCTGGTGTTATTGATTCTTACCAGCTTGTGTAATGATTGACAAGCAAACACGGTGTGTATATATGCCTGTGAGGTCAGAACTGTCGGTTCCACCATCAGATAATCTGTCATTTAAGGCAGGTCGATCTCCCCCAGTTTTTATAGAGAGGGCTGATCATCTGACCTGTGACGAGTTACATCCACGGCAGTTGTGTATATCCACGAAGATTGTGTACATCCACGACGATTGTGTATATCCACGACGATTGTGTACATCCACGATTGTGTACATTCACGACGATTTTGTACATCCACGACGATTGTGTACATTCACGACTAATGTGTACATCCACGACGATTGTGTACATCCACGACTATTGTGTACATACGCGACGAATGTGTACATCCACGACGATTGTGTACATCCACGACTATTGTGTACATCCACGGCGATTGTGATATGAAGATACCAATGTTTTTTTTTCCACTGTTGGCTATATAATGTTTTACACCTCTCATTAACTTATCCAGGGCTCCCAAGCCAAAATAATTTCCACACATATTGTTTAGCTTTACCTCCAAATTTTGACACAAAGAAAAATGCCCCTAAACCAATTAGATTTTGAGAACTTGGGCAGAGAAGCAGGCTACCTAATATATTAGGTCTTTTCACTCAGTAAACAGGTTAACCTTACCCACCTAGCAGCAACCACAAAACTTATACTTAAGTGGCTAAACCTTGCCTATTCTGAGTCTACAAATTATGTATTTGCACTGATTTAAGCCTTTAAAATTCAAATCCAACCCCTTCCCCTCCTCTCCATGACCAATTTTNTGTTTAAAATTGCATATTTTTATGCCAGGTGCTATTAACATCTTCATACCGATAGACTGACCACCTGACCTGTGACACATTACATCCACAACGATTGTGTAACATCATCATCACGAAGTATGCATCATTGCATGTTTACTCATGAAACATGAGCATACCTTTTAAGTTCCAATGATTCGTACTTATTTCTATTCTTCGGGAACAACAGGACACGGTAATAACGATAAAACTTTTTGAAAGTGTCGATCGCCCCGTTATAACCGAATTTTACTACTTGTTAACGTTTAATCATGAGCTTGAACATTCCTGAACTCGAAATTGCAAAATCGCCCATTCAATGCCAGCTTGAAAGGTCTGCTACATTTTCAGCTTTATTGTGCCTCGATTCCCTCCTCTATCTCTCAACCCAAAGAAGAAAATGAGGCCTTCAAGTATTGGAATATCCTCCTGCACGCCTTTTCTGTCTCAACCTCTCACCCACTCGGTGTAAGAATCTTCACTCTCCTGCCTCAGAGGCTATCGACACCGTACTAGTTTTACCGTGTTTTTCTGTTCCTTAAAACGCTAGTGAATCTCTACTCGTCTGTTATTAAATCAGTTCCTCCCAGTTCACGCCTGTGGCGGCCCTGGTCAAAAAGCTGCTTTCCCTCCTGGTCTGGTAACAGCCAAATTTAGGTCACTTTAGGCAGAAATAGAGTCTAGGCTCTGTGGGAGTTTATAATCCCTAAGATCTGCCACCCCTCCCTTCCCACTCTACATTCTGGAATGGTGCTTTCTTTCTTTCTTTCTTTCTTTCTTTCTTTCTTTCTTTCTTTCTTTCTTTCTTTCTATGCACTTAACCCATCTGTCACTTCCTCTTCTTCGTTTTCTCTCTATCGTCCTCCTTTTCTTCCTTGGTTCTCTTGCGTCCCTTACGATTTTACAAGCCGCGACAATACATGATGATATCTACAGTGGTAAACATTCAAACACTCCTCATCATTCTATCTGATTCTCCTTCTTCATTCACGTCCTCGTCTTTCTTTCCTTACTCCTCCTCTCACTTTATCTTCCATGTTCTCTCACTTATCCGCCGTCTATTCTTCTGGTCTCTTACAATTCCGCAGATTTGCCAACGGGAGACAATATCTGATGTTCACAACTTTCTCTCTTCTGTCTGACTTGTCTTC
This sequence comes from Ellobium chinense, assembly GCA_033807755.1. Lineage (NCBI taxonomy): Eukaryota > Metazoa > Mollusca > Gastropoda > Ellobiida > Ellobiidae > Ellobium > Ellobium chinense. The sequence continues at coordinate 200,180 of JAWQUT010000175.1, forward strand.
CTTCCTTCCGCGTCCACGTCTTCTTCGGTCCTATTATCTTCTCTCACTTCCGCTTCCTCATTCTTTTACTACCTGTCTTCCTTCGTTTCCTGCACTCCATCCCTCCATTTTCTAGCTCTTTCATTTTTAATACAGAAAAAAAGCGGACTCAAGTCCAGAGAATTGTAAAGACGTTGGAAATTTCACATGCTTTGAGGTATGAAGATGCCAATTGTATAAGAGTATGTAATTTTTTAAAAATTTCCTATAAAATCAGAAACTTGGTCATGATGAGGTGGGGAAGAGCTGCATTCAGATAGCTGCAAATATTATTGTATATTCAGAATCGAGCGGGTTTTGCCTATCAAGTGTAAACTGTAAAGTTGTTGCTAAGTACGTGCGGTCATCCAGTTTAGGTTGCAGGAGCCTTATTGGTTAAAAAAAAAAAATGGACTATCAGAGTCGATAGTTGCAGAGTATAAAATCTGTCCTAGATTGTGTAGAAATAATCATACAGCATGAAACCACATGGCAAAAGTGGTGAAATTCAGTTTTGAATTTGTAAAAAAATGATTGGTGCAGGCAGTATTTCCCAATGGCTTCCACGGATTTCATTTGTGCAGGCCTGTGATCTGCAAAAGAAGGCCAAATTTTTAAACCCCTTTTCATGTAATTTAAAAATGTGGAAAAATCTAAACGAAAGACCCGCACTGTAAATAGTATATAATTTGAGCAGAGTGGTGGCACCAGACCTGCCGACTAGTCTTGGCCATCTCGGAACGTTCCTGGGGTTCGAGAAGAAATTTTTATTAAATGGCTCAAAGAGGCTTTTACAATTTGGCTCCTGCAACCTTTTACCGTGTGAGAAGGTCTAACATCGTAAATAGCCTTGTTTGCTGGCAAAACTCTCAAAATTTAACTGATCTTAGGGTATATTTCCAGGTGTCAAAATTTGGAGGAATTGCTAAATAATAATGATAACATACACTTGGGGACACATAGATAAGTGAGTGATGGGTGTATAGCTTTTACATAATCAAGAAAAGGGAAACAAAGTTGGAATCTTCATGCCCTAAAAGTGGTGGTAATACTCTGCTCCTCATCCTATTTTAACCCTCTAGTGCCCAGCGTATCAGATCTGATACATTTCGTGGAACAAAGAAAAAGCAAACCAAGATCATCACCCCACCATAATAGTGTGAAGTCGCATGAGCGGGCATTAGCCTGGATATGAGTCTTATAAACCGCATTATTATTATTATTATTATTATTATCATCATCATTTTGTTGCTTGTTCCAGCATAGTGGATCCAGAAGTGATCTAAAAACTGGAGCTCGGACTTTTTGTGCCATTGTAAATAAGGCTGGGCATTAGAGGGCTAAGATCAGGTCATTAACCGAGATGGTCAGTTTGGCAAGACACAGCCCCATCGCTGCAAAGGCATTTCCCAGGGAAAGGAAGTTGTCGCTGGTCACGTCTTTCCAGTTCCACCCTATCTTCCTGCTCATCGCTCCCGAAATAAAACACTCGATCTTGCAAGCCCGAAAGAAGTTAAACAATGCGAAAGAGAAAAGCAAATTCTGATTTCAAGTAACGATATGAACCATTTTCGCACGACAAACAGAAGTATCATTTCTGAGAAGAAATGATACTTTTCTGAGAAGATTATTTTTGGACATGCATTTTCCCTCTCTCAACACTTCCAAAATAAACTACCGTTTTCTAGAAATCTTAACATTATATTCTGATTTTAAATGTTTGTTCATTTACCTGAAATAGACAGTTTGCACACAGAAAGAACACGTCAGTTTGCGTTGCCATAGACGGGAAAAAGTCTGTCCAAGGGTCAAGTGTTTCACTTTTTCCGACGTCACGGTCTTCTCTCTCATTATCCGACCTTCCGAGAAGGGGAAAAAACTCTTTTCCGGACATTCAGGGTGTCCAGTTCTTGCCCTTGAACGTGACATATTTCAACTTGTGACTCGTGCTAATTGGGGTCTGGGGCGACGAGGGTCTACCGAGCTGGAGAATGGAAGAGGGGTGGTGAGAAGAAGATAGAGGGAAGGGAGAAGGGGGCAAAAGAATAAAAGAATGGAGAATGGTAATAGACGATCCGTATTCGAATATGTCTAAAAATATGTTGATCACCACCGAATTTGAGTCCATAAACATTAAAATCCAGATTTCTGATGATAATCTTCTTCGAACAGAAAAGTTAGTTTTTGCTTTTTAGAAGTCTTCGAGCATGGCAACCGCTCAAAAGGGGGTGGGNGGGGGGGGGGGGGGGGGGCTGTAAGAAACCTAGAAACCGACCAAGAAAATTTAAGACTTCAGGCCCGCCCGCGGTGTAAAATGAGAGAAGAAGTATAATGGAAAACTTCACAAATCGGATATCCAGAGAAGTAATGACAACATTGCCCAATGTCTTGTCCCAAACGGTCTGTCTGTGCAATGGTTGAATATGGTACTCTTTGAAACTGGAGTGTCAGCGCATTTTTGTTGACTCTGGGCCAATTACAGACCTCCCCCTCATTCTCTTCCCCCCATAAACCCTAGTATTATTGCAACAATATTTGATTGCAGTGGTGATGGGTATTGACGCTTGCTAACATAAAAAAAAACCAAAACGCTTCATGTTGACATTAAAGGGTGGTACAGGGTCTTAATTTGCGTTATACGATCTGTGCATTGTATCAAAGTGCCGGTACCGTATTTTCCTAGGCATAAAAACGGCTGCGTGATGTTGTATGATGTTTATAACGATACCCTTGTGTCGCCTCTTCACTGTTAAGCACGTTCTACCACCCACACGTCTCATTCGCTACAACTGCTGAGTCAATAAGATGTGAGAGGGCTGCACAGATTTTGGCAGTGGTTGCTATTATACCTCCCTCCCTCCAACCTTCCTTTCTTCCTCTGTCCTCGCCCCACCTCATATTCTTCCACAATTTGATAATTGTCTGATTTTGCTATTCGCAAGTAATGCTTTGTGTTCCCCTTTCGAGACAGATCTTCTTTGCAAGTCAGTCAGTCAGTGAGTCAGTCAGTCAGTCAGTCACTCACTCACTCACTCACTCACTCATCTATCCAGAATGTAATAATAATAATAATAATAATAAACCTTCGAGACTGCGATACTTTTAAATAGAGTCAACAAGGTATCGAATTCATTCCGGGGGAAGAGTGTTTGATACCGACTTCGAAAATGTCAAAATAATATCGGAAAGAATTGAGATTCAGACAGCAGATCTAGACTAGATCTAGCCAGTGACAAGTTATTCTCTCCCCTTTATCTCGTCTTCTCCAGTGCAATTCTATGTAAGCGGCTCAACAGCGAGACGTCATACTGGGGGTCACTGAAAATAGCAATGACCGGAGACAGCTGGCTAATCTGGTGAATGTTCAACTGTCTGTCGGCTCATCCGTCCGTCATAGACATGTTTGAAACTCAGCCAGTGGATCTCTCCATAGGACTACCATCGTAGTCGCATTGTTAATTTTCAGCATTCTCTTGTCTGTCTGATTACTATCTTGCCTGCTGTGTCTGTCGGTCTGTCTGTCAATCTGCCAGGCTATTCCACTGTCTGTCCGTGTTCACTGTCCACCGTTCCGTCCATGCGATTGGCCATTAGTTCATCTGTCCGACTGATCATCTGGACTTTGTCTGCTCCCCAGCTCCTTCCCCCTCCCCCGACCCCCCTGTCTGCCCATCCGTCAACTGTTCGTCCATCAGGCATTTCCTCCATCTGATTCTGTCTGTTTATCCGCTTTACAGCCCGTCCGTCCATCCCTCCATCTTTCTTCCTGTCAGTCTTCAAGAATGCAGAACACGTACTCCAGGATTGTCACGGGTACGGCCAACAGAGGGCAAATTATTGGCCTGGAGGCTGGGCAGAGCAGTCGAAGATGTGTGGGACAGCAGAGGACCTGACGAGCACAGCATCATACATACAATCCTTCTGATACGGAGAACACAAAAGAAGAAGAAGAAGAAGAAGAGGAAGTAGAAGAAGAAGAAGGAGAAGACGAAGAAGAAGGAAGAATAAGAAGAAGAAGAAGAAGACGAAGAAGAAGGTAGACGAAGAAGAAGAAGAAGAAGAAGAAGAAGAAGAAAAAGATGAAGAAGAAGAAGGAAGAAAGAAGAAGAAGAAGAAGAAGGAAGAAAGAAGAAGAAGAAGAAGAAGAAGAAGAAGAAGAAGAAGAAGAATGAGAAGAAGAAGACGAAGGAAGAAAGAAGAAGAAGAAGAAGGAAGAAAGAAGAAGAAGAAGAAGAAGAAGAAGAAGAAAAAGAAGAAGAAGAAGAAGAAGAAGAAGAACAACAACAACAACAAGAAGAAGAACAAGAATGAAGGAAGAAGAAGAAGAAGAAGAAGAACGAGGAAGAAGAAGAAGAAGAAAAAGAAGAGGAAGAAGAAGAAGAACGAGGAAGAAGAAGAAGAAGAAAAAGAAGAACGAGGCAGAAGAAGAAGAAGAAGAAGAAAAAGAAAAAGAAGAAGAAGAAGAAGAAGAAAAAGAAAAAGAAGAAGAAGAAGATGATCTCCTCATGTCGTCCGTCAGTTCGCTTTTTGCACTCTTTCACTCTCCCCCCCTCCCCCCTCCNNTCCTCTCGAAACAATCTTTCTCCCCTCTTGCCCTCTTTCTTTAATTGATTTTAAAATGTGCAGGGCCGTTGCGCGTGTTATGAATAGATCGCAGCCTTTATTATACATGAATTATTAGATCTATTATTGCATGAGATTGCCTGATGGGATGCAGATTTGTAGCAACACAATAAAGCTGCAAACAAACAACCNCAAGTTAACGTCAATATGTTATGCTTTTGGGAGAAACGGGTTGGGGTGGGGGCAGAAGCAGAGGCGTAGGAACTAGCTATTTAGTGGGACGGAGGGAATGCATAGAGAAGGGGTAGACTCTAGGTTCAGTATGAATATGAACACCAAAAGAAAACAATCAAAAAACGTGGTTCAGACATTGTGATTGGAGTATGGATGTGTGTAGAAGTGGGGAGGGGGGGACTCGGCAAAGACTATGTGTTGAGGGAGAGGGTACACACCCTCACTCTTGTCGCCTCTCTTCCACGCCGCTGAGTAAGAGAAGACAGAAAGTAGCCAAAGGAGATTATTGGGGAAAGAAAGGCTCAGCGTGCATGTTTGCACTCGGGTTGGGATGGAGATGAAAGGGGTGGGGCAAGGGGAGGTAAATTAACGTTACGTAATAAGAGTTGAGGGCACCAGAGCGATATGAATGGAACAGGCGTGAGAAAAGGGTCTCTAACGGGAAGACATGAGAACAGAGAGAGAGAGAGAGAGAGAGAGAGAGAGAGAGAGAGAGAGAGAGAGAG
>JAWQUT010000175.1:229788-256214 GCA_033807755.1 Ellobium chinense
ATGTATTTACATGTATGATATTATACTGTTCTGTGTCTTTAAATTATGTATTGTGAACGAGATGTACGACATTGTATAACATTGTAAAACAAATACCCTACTGAGCAAATAAAAGCCGTATTTTTTTCACTTTTCATTTTTTTCACCGGATAAAGCTTTGTTTTGTTTTGACTGTTAAACCGGTCTTTTCTCTAGACTGTGGGATCGCGTGATTCGCCCCATAGATTTCAAACTACAGCTTTACTGCTCGCAGACCTCCCCCTTTTTTCCTGCAATCCAAAGTACGAATTTGACCTTCTTGATATTTACAAAGATTTTATGTGTACTTGTGTGAAAGTGATATTCTTGTACTAGACTAATGACTCGGATCAAGCGAAAATGGACCGGAGCGGTTGAGGGTTGAGTGGATCATGGTATGTTGTAGTGTTTTGATTTCTATACATATGTTTTTTGTTAGATTTATAGATGTGTGATGTACTGGAATGGCCAGAAATGTCTTCTACAAATAAACAACTCTTGTAAATCTTGTGTTTTGCCCATTCGGTGTGTGGGAATTGACCATAATTATAGTGCCCTGTCCTCAGTCTAAAGATGGTTTTTAGGGTCACCTCGTGGGAGTTGGGGGAGAGGTCTTTCATGAACAGGTACTGGTCATGTTCCTCTTTCAGTTTTTGTCTCCATGTGGGTTGATGATTGCTTTGGTTTCTTTGACTAAGCTACAAAGACTCCAATCAAGTAATCGATTACAGGGAGAATGAATACCTGGAATCGTACCAGTCAATAGTGCTGAGTGACAATACGTTTTGTAGTGACGGTGATTGAAATCGCGAACGCCCTGGCCCACTCCGGGTTAACTGGCCTTTGTATTTCTGTTAATGGCGTCCACCGGGATCTTGTTAGTTTCAACTGGTTAAAAACAACAAACAAAATTAATACAAAACAAACTACTCGAAATGAAACAAACAAAAAAACAAGATGAAATGGAGAGAATTGAAAGAAAGCGACAAGCACTGCGATCAAACAAAACATAAAACAAAACAAACCAGACAGAGAAGGAAGGAGGCCAGAAACAAAAGCAGAGAGGATTAAACGTGGGAGAAGTTGTGTCAACAATTTGTTTATATAGTAAAAGACCGTAATATTCACATCAAAGTAGCAGGATAGGAAACACGTTCTTTTAAAATAAAACTCCAGAGTTTTATTGTCCATCTTGAAGCATAAGGGCATATTCCACATAATGGGTCAATTCTATATTTACATTTGCAGGATATGCATTTTGTTTAGAAATTTAAGCCAGTTCTAATGAAAATATTGGAGTTGATACACGAATTCAACACAGTAAAGACGTAACAGTTTTGTAAGCAATAGCTTCTGTGATCCTAACAAGAGTAGAGTTCACGTAACACAACAAGGCTTAAATCAGAAATCTCGCTCGATATGAATGAGAAGTAAATCGGAGTAAATCCCCGTTCAAAGACCATTGTTTATTCACAGTAAAATATTTCTAGAAATCCGATCATCAGTTTCAGAAAACCTTCGACAATGCGTTACCTGCTGTGATGGCGAGGGAGAAAAAAAATGGAGGGAAATGCAGGTTATTAAAAGAATTTCACGAGAAAACACGCTCAAAACCTGACAGTGCTGGGAAACAAAATTGAGCTCGACGCCAGCAACTATTGTTAATATTATCGTTTCTCCTTATATCATACTGTAAATGGATAGCACAAAACTCGCTTAACCCGCCAAGATTTGGACGGCCCCTTCAGTGTCTTGTTAACAGAGTTCCTCTGTACGAAGTTTCACGTCGCCACCGACGACAAGAAGCTTTCGTTGGCTTTAATCAGGATTCAGCTTAGAACCCTAGCTTTACGTTGTTACTTGCAGCGCAGCTATATCATAGACAGCTCTGAAGTAGTGAATCCAAGCAAGTTTAACAAGTTTATTTATGAAAAACCCAGACCACATCTGTGGTACATAGTCGATCAACTCATAATACATTATACAATGGCAACGGAACAGCGCAAAGACACAAATATGAAATAGTCTAAGATAATTGAAACGTTTGATCACACAACTATACAATATCTCTTCTCATACATTGTAAATACTATTATTTGACACATATCTACTGGAACTTCCGGAAAACAATTTCAATATATCTTGCAAGGTTCACCAAGCAGCCCCAACACACTACACACGTTACGCTATCTCGCGGTGCAGCATCGCATGTCTTGGTCGTACAACAAATTATGCCATATTGTTTTTTTCTAGTGGCACTAGGTAGCGATGTTCATGTATCACCCCGTTCTAATTTTGAATCATCCACGGCCAATTGCACCAAATGTCAACGCTTCGGGAGACAAGAAAAGTGTCACATGAAAAAGGATTACGATCATCTGGATACTATATATTTCACATCGTTTATGCAGTATTTTTGATACCTGAAACTGTTGAAATTACATGAAAGTTATGATTATGAGAATTGCGATTAGGTCGATCCTGTATTTTCATGATCTTCCGCATCGTTTTTTCTCCTTTGTCTCACTTTCAGTTCATATCTGCAGTATTATTGTTCTTTTTTTCCCCTTCACTTTCCCCCAGCCTGTCTCCATTTTAATGTCTCTTTCTAGCCCCTTCTCAATCCGTCTCACTCGCTCTGCCTTTCCCTCCTCCAATTTCTCTTTTCGGCAGTGTTCAGGTCCGTCTAACTGGCCCGGAACTATCCTTCTCCTACTTTCTTTCCCCGACCATCCCTCGATCCATTTCATTCTACAAGCGGACATTTTGATAGTATGGCAATACTCAACCGAGTATTGAAAATATCGATTAATCGGTTTTGAGATTCAATCCAATGACAGTTTGAGAATTATTTTATAGGGTAGACCTAAAACTGAGGATCGGAAGAGCATCGAAATTATTTTCGATACGTTTGTGATGCTTGGTCACTGTAGCTGAGTTAGGTTTTATGTTAAAGACACTTTAAAAAGGCAGCGCTTGGGAGAGACTTAATTCGATTGCTCTTGAAGAGGTTTCTCACCCAAGTGTACATATTTTACTCACCTCTCACGTGTTTTACATCAGCTCTTCTCCATCTGTGTGTTGATGTTCACACCGAAAACATCAAAACATTTTGATACATTCCCAATAAGATCAACACGATATCGAAATTCCGAATCTAAAATTTTAATCCTGACACGGTAAAATCATAAAGTACCGAAAGTATCGATATTCAGAAATAATCGTGCCTTTCTCTACCAGACTCGCCCTGTCTCAGCGCTTCTCATTACTATTCCCTGTCCAGCCATCAGTCCAGGCCGGGCTGGAGATAAAACGCGAGTGACCGGAAGTTGGAAGAACTCTCGACACGACTCTCGGTTAAAGGCCCCGGATATGATGCCAAACTGTCCCCGGCTATTCCCACGACTCGTGCAAAATTAATCCCCATCACGAGATGTGCAAATAGCTCTCTTGACAATTCTTTCTCTTTCTTATTATTTTTGTTTCTGATAGCTTTGACCAAAGAAAGGTGAAAAATAGATAGAAGGGGGAAGGGCGGAAATGGGGAAAGGGGGGCTAAAGAGTCTTCTTACATGCACTGGCATATCTAATCTAAGATGGGGTCACCCGACTATTAAAGTAAGAGGTTAGCAGTGTTCTTTTCACTGTTGGCTATGATATAAGGTTTTATACCGCTCATTGATTTATCCAGGGGTCCCATGCCAAAATACGTTCCACGCAATAATGTTCTTTACCACTTCCTCAAAATTTCGAGGAAAAGAAAAAATTCCCCTAAACCAATTAGATTTAGAGAACTTATACAGTGAAGCAGGCTACCAAATATTTTTAGGCCTTATCACTCAGTAAACTGGGTAACCTTACCCAACCAGCAACAATCACAACGTTTATACTTGACTGGTTAAACCTCACCTATTCTGAGTCTACAAAATGTATTTGCACCTATCTAAAAATAAATAAAAATCCAAACTCTTACCCCCCCTCCCCATAGTCAGTTGTCTGATTTTATAGGAACTGTTTAAAATAGCATACCTTTATACCAGGTGCTATTGGCATCTTCATACCTTTAAATGCTGGCACCAATGTTAAACAGCTGATCCTGTGTAAAACAACCTCTTTCTTATAAAGTGGTCGTTTTAGAAAGGTGTTCTTTCAATGCAGGTTGATCTTTCCTTTTGTCAAGGTATTAAAATAAAAATCATTTCCCCTCTGTGTGTAAGTTAATATAAGATTCTTGTAAGCTTAGGGCGGCTATAAACCATAGCGATAAAGTAGGTCACAATGTTCAAACTAGAAATTAAATCGTTTTTAACCTAGTGATCGCCAGCAAAGTATTTGGGTAGTCCGTGTATGGTTCCTAGCGGCCATTTCGCGTAGTGTCATTTTTTCTGTGTTATAACGATTGTTTGAAACATGAGAAAGGGCAGTGGTGAAAGGCGCAATGTAGACTGATGGTCGCAGTAATATTGATGTCAGATATTTAGAAAAAATGAACCCGTGCTTTCTCTAGACCACCTGATCACACGATTCGCCTCAATCCTCCTCCCCTCTCCCTCCTCCCCCTCCCCTCAAAACACACATAGCCATCGACACACTCACGCACACACAGACAGACAGACAGACAGACAGACAGACAGACAGACAGACAGACAGACAACATACAGACAGACAGACAGACAGACAGACACACACACTCACACACACACACACACACACACACACACACACACACACACACACACACACACACACACACACANTTTTAGGCCTTATCACTCAGTAAACAGGGTAACCTTACCCAACCAGCAACAACCACAAAGTTTATACTTGACTGGCTAAACCTCACCTATTCTGAGTTTACAAAATGTATTTGCACCTATCTAACCTTTTGAAATAAAAATCCAAACTCTTATCCCCCTCCCCATGGCCAAGTTTCTGATTTTATAGGAACTGTTTAAAATTGCATACTTTTATACCAATTGCTATTGGCATCTTCATACTTTAAATGCTGGCACCAATGTTAAACCTGTAAAAGGGTCATTTTAGAAAGGTGTTCTTCCAATGCAGTTTGACCTTTTCTTTTGTCAAGGTATACCAAAAAAAAAAAAAAATCATTTCTCCTCTGTGTGCAAGTTAATATAAGATTCTTGTAAGCTTAGGGCTGCTATAAACTATAGCGATAAAATAGGTCACAATATTCAAACTAGAATTTAAACCGTTTTTAACCTAGTGACCGCCTGCAAATTGTTTGATAGGCCGTGCAAGGTTCCTAGCGGCCAATTCGCGTAGTGTCGTTTTTTTTTCTGTATTATAATGATTGTTTGAAACATGAGAAAGGGCAGCAGAGAAAGGCGTAATGCAGATGGTCGCAGTAATATGGATGTCAGATATTTAGAAAACATGAACCAGTGTTTCTCTAGACGACCTGATTACACGATTCGCCTCAATCCTCTTCCTTTCTCTCTCTTCCTCCTCCCCTCAAAACACATACAGCCATCGACACACACACACACACACACACACACACACACACACACACACACACACACACACACACACACACACACACACACACACACACACAGAGACAGACAGACAGACAGATAGACAACATACAGACAGACAAACACACACACACACACAGACAGACAGACAGATAGACAACATACATACAGACACACACACACACACACACACATACACACACACACACACACACACACACACACACACACACACACTGAACGCGCGCCAATGTCCCTTTCTTTCATGCACTCTAAAATTTGCATTACTTAAGAAAAACTTAAAATCCCTCTGAAAATATACCCCCCCCCCCTCCACACNCCTCCACACCCCTCTCTTTTTCACCCTCTCAAATGTCTGACAAGAGAAGGATGTCTTCACTAATTCATATGACCCAGAGAAAACACTCAGAATGGTCGTTCACGAAAGTTGTGGCTGTATGCATAATCCATACGTTAGTTAACGTACTGCGTTAAACTTCAATGTGCACTACTAATGTTTTGGGAGTTCCCCGTGGTCACTGCAGTGCGTTAACTAATCTAAGGATTATGCATACACGGCCACTGATCACTGCTCATGTGGTAGCAAGTTATACAGCCGGATCGTGGACAAGGGCTGCCTGCAGTGCAGGTCCCAGGGACAGGTATTTGCCCTCGATCAGCCTTCTCGTCAGGGATGTAATTGCGTGAGATGACTAACTCGCCCTTGGGTTTAATGTCAGTCGTTTAGGGAATATTAAATTCATAGGGAAAGTGGAATTACTTGTGCAGCGCGTGTCACATAACGGAATGACCACGGTGTAATGTTCTTTGAAAAATGTAGTTTATAAGTCTTGTAACAAGGCTAATGCCCGTTTACACGACTTCACACTGTTATTACCCCGGTAGGCCCGATCGCTCCACGACCTTCTCAACTCCCTTGGGAGTTTACAGTGACGCTGTTATTTATATATATACGCTGATCACTGATATGACATCATCTTCCACTGCCTATAGCCTAGTACCCATTTTACAAACAGGTGGGCTGGCAAAAATGTGAATAAAATGCTCTCCAAAGGCACTTACAACATGACCGTGCATGGACAGGAATCGACCCCAAGACCTTTAGATCTTGAACCCAGTACCGTAACCATTCGGTCACGCAGCCGTTCATACTTTAGATGATTTTGACTACTTTGTGTATCACTCCATTGGAAGTGTGTGGCTATGTTCTCAAAGTCAGACGGTGGATGAAACTTTAATTTCCCACGACATAGTTTGATAAATAAATTTTGATTGGCAGTGAATCAATCTACCTTATATTTTAGACCTTTTCACACAGAAAACGCCTTTCTCACTTGGCGATAACCATACAGTTTATACCGAAATGGCAAAACCCCACCTATTCTGAGTCTACGAAAGTCTTTGCATTTATCCAGGCCTTTGAAATTAAAATCCAACCCCTTCCTCCTCTACCAGTCTCCCTATGGCCAGGCATTATTTTTTTGTTTATAAATTTTAGAAGGACTATTAAAAACTGCATCTCCGCATACAGCTACATCATCTCCCTCATCTCCCTAGCTTTCCCCTCCTCCTCCTCCTCCTCCCCTCCTCCCCTATACCTTCATCTCATTGGCTCTTGCCTTCCCCCCTTTCCCTCCTCCCCCCTTCCCTTCCCACGTTGCCCTCGCCGTACCACATGACTTGTGGACAAAAATATATTAAGGCGAGCTCAGTACGAGTATTACTAAAAAAGTGCATCTTCGAAATCACTGTATTCCCAGAACGACCCTCTCTGTCCTACCAGTTCCCAGGGGCAAAATTCTGCTAATGCCTACCCATATTTCTTGGTTGCGGCCCTTTGACTTTCGGAACAAAGTTAGAAGGGACACTTCATCCGTGCATTGTCTAGACTACTCGTCGCCTCATTGCTGTTTGGGGCAATGTTCAAGATCTGGTTTAGCAATGGCCTTTGTTTTTTAAAATTTCTTCTTCTTTGTTATCATGATGTTTTGTCGTATCTGTTTTACCCTTATGTCCACGGGCTACTTTGTTTTCAGTGTCACGTCGTGCGTTTTTACATTGTGCAGACAGAAGGGCCTATAATACGAGGGAGGTATCGAGGGTGATGGGGATGGGTGGGGGGTGGTAAAGGAGGCGGATATGGGAGAATGGAGGATGAGGGGGGATATGAGACAGTTTGGGAACTTAGTGAACCCAGTGCGATTTCTTTCAGGGGTACCAAAATCTTTTGCCTTCGATCATCCTCGACCGAAGAAGGACTTGAGATGTCTAACTCAGCCTTGGGGTTATGTCAGTCGTTTAGGGAATATTAAATACATAAGGAAAGTGGAATTACTTGTGCAGCGCGTGTCACGTAACGGAATGACAACAGTGTAATGTTCTTTACAAAATGCAGTTTATAAGTCTTGTAACAAGGCTAATGCCCGTTTACACGACTCCACACTGTTATTATCCCAGTAGGCCCGATCACTCCACGACCTTCTCAACTCCCTTGGGAGTTTACAGTGACGCTGTTATTTATATACGCTGATCACTGATATGACATCATCTTCCACTGCCTATAACCTAGTACCCATTTTACAGACGGGTGGACTGACAGAATTTCTTGTACTGCTTTTGTTTCTAGCCCTTTGTCCTCTATGTTAATTCTACTCACAAACTCAATTCAAGAATTCAAAATGGACCGAATGCACCACAAGTGCTGCACCCAGTTTTCACTAACATCTACATCATAACGTTTTAAATACACCATGAACCAGCAGCTAACAGCGTATTTAACGTCACAAAGGATACGGCTTCTACAGACAAAAATGGACGCCATTTCCTTGTCATATGGGTGTTTCAAAGGGAAGCTTTCGTAGTGTGTAAAACTAAATGCTGGGAAGAAGGTACAGTTTTTATTTGCTATTCTGTTTATCTCATGTGCTTTCAACACTTGTGATTTTATAAAAGTGCTGTTCTTTGCCCCACTGTCTCTATCCAAACAGCAAAATGAACTCTTTGTTAAGTTCGACGTATCGGTATTTATGTTAAGCACAACTCCAGCTTCCGGTATTCTTTGCCTCTCTCCATAGACACCTACTTACGTCCTGTAATCGATTGTCAGGTTATGGGTTTCCAACCTGGAGTGCGTGTACCCCTAGAAGTCTGCGAAGTCACTATTTTACCATGCAAAGTCCTGACAGGATGCGAAGGACATACAATTTGACAATAAGAAAAAAAATGTAGACTATTCACTTTGACTGAAGCCGAGACTGCGTGTTTGGTTTTAAGTTTAAGGCTACACAGGATTTCCCGATGTGTGTGTGTGAGGAGAGGGGAGGGAAAGGGGCAGTATCGTTTTTAAGCATCATTGCTTTCGAGACAAAGAATTTCGATTCACTATTGAAAGCGTTGGAAGTATCGAAAGTAGCCAAGGTATGGCAAATAGCGAACTTAATTTTGAAACAAGTATCGAACTAACTCCCAATCTCCTCAGTGCAAAGTCCAGTGGTATCGTAACCATCAAAAGGTATCGAGAGTATCAAAGCTCCAAATGGATTGAAAGCATTGAAGCACTGAAATATATTGAAAGATATCGAACATATTATGGAAACGACATAAAATCGATACTTTCGATACGTAGAGCTCGAAAGTTGAGAATCGTGTCACGTAAAAATTCAGCTTCTAGGGGTACGGTGATCAAGAAAAGATTGGGAACCCCTGCTCTGTGCAGCATATCCCTTGACTACGTATTCGTCTGTCCCTGTTTGCATTCTGAGAGAGAAAGGAAAATTCACACAAAAACAAAGCAACGACAAAACAAGCAATTAATAATGTAATAGTTGAAAGTTTTTTACCCGCTGAATTACACCTTATTATTATTTATTTCTATATTCAGGTGGCGTTTTGCCATAAAGTTGATAGATCTGAGTCATTGTTGAGCTACGCTGCAGAAAATGTATAACAATTATACCATTGACATGGAAAAGTGCGAGGCTGTGTGAGCAGTATTTAAACATAAAGTATCATTCTTCGGGAAAGGGCAATTGTTGGGCTTTTGAACGGGGGGCACCTCCTGACATTTCCTCTGACATTTGTAGTATCAATGAACGTGCAGAAACGTGTGGAAACAAGGGTGACTACTGCATGCCAGGCTGCCACGCTAAATCGCAACAAATTAAAAGCGTGAATTAAAAAAAAAACAATGTCAGTTCAAAGCAGTTGCTATTATTCAGTGATATAAGTGTGAAGATGAGAGCTAGAAAAATTGGAGACTTGATTGTTTGAGCACGGTTTGAATATCTCGTTTCAGTGCAGGTATAACTACATCATAGACAAAACTTGCACCCGTCGTTGACTCGTCACTTAAAGGGTGCCTTTTAAACACCTTGAAAGATACCTAGGGAGAATTCGTCACTAACAGTGGATCTTTTAAGCCAAGAGACAAGAAACACGCCCTCTATCTCTCCCTTGGGGACAATCAACATGGTCTACGAAGAAGAAGAGGACACAAAGAGAAAATCCTGGCCACTAGCAACTCGAAATTGAAAAACCAAAAGCAAAAGTAAAGCAGATTTTGTATATACTTTATAGATATATTGGCTTACAGTGCTATACAATTTTATAAATTTCATTCATAACACAACCATATACAACAGCACATATCCTATATGTAAATACATACTTTTACGAATGAAACACATAACAAAATCATTGCGTGTCGCCGTCTTGCAGCGCCTGGGTTCCCCCACCTCTCAAACTAGATACTCGTTTAAACCTATGTGGAGTTGAGAAAAAGGAGCGAAGTGTCTTTCTCAAAGATGCCATGAGTGTAAACCGTCCGGTTCAGGAATCGAACCCACAAACCCTAGACTTGTAAGTATTCAGATTGGGAAAACAACTCACAAGCCGCGAGATCACAGTGAAGATAAAGACAAGAGAGAAATGAATCCTGGATGGACTAGAATGTTGGATGAGTATACAGAAATGTTGAGGTGGACAACAGTCACAGACAGACAGATAGACAGACAGATAGGCAGACAGACGTAAAAAAAAAAATCCATGATCTCCTACGCTTGATGGCATGGGTCATGAAGAATGAGAAGTATCCATTGTTCAATGGCAAACAAGTTAATTACAAAAGGCCTCTTTGTTCAACAGCGACAGCTAAAAAATAAATAAATCGAAACGAGCGCCCCCGCTCTTTCTAAAATAATGTAAGTGCACTTATTTTCAAAAGTACATAAAATAATACCACTACTTTGTTACACAGCGGACCGGAAACAGGGCGTTCATTTGCAAGGTGGTTCTGACGGAAACCAGTGTGCGCAAACAGGCCTCAATAAAACGTTTTGATTTAAACGCGTGCACCGTACGAACCGGGTGCAGACGACAAAACGTATGTAAACAGCCGCAGGGCCTTCTGCTGCCCAAGTGCAGACGGTAATGACAATTAAATTCCCTCCCTTTGCTGGACAGTTTTCATTTCTCTAAGCCGGGCGAGGTCTGATAATCGAATCTGATAATCCGAACATTCCTAGCTTTCGGTATCGTTTATTCACGTTGCGAACTAAAGAACCTGGGCGTAATTAATTTTGAGTAAATTTACCATCGATACCAAGGTATGGAACAGTCATGATAATCACTTTTTGGTGCTATTGGGAGCACATGCAAGAACCACTCTAGAGAACTATACATATCGCCAAAAAGCAACCAGCCAGCTAGAAATAGTATTTTTCGGCTTTTGAAAATGTCCGAAAAGGGCAAGTGCTCTGGGGAACCTTAAATCCGCCAAAGCCACTGGCGCTTTTCTGAGTGATGGAACCGCGTGGCCAAATGGTTATGGCAGTTGACTCAAGATCTGATGGTCGCAGGCTCGATTCCCATCATGATCATGCTGTAAATGACTCGGGGAAGCCTTTCATTCATATTTTCTTCAGTCCTTTAGTCTATACAATGGGTACCTGGCTATAGGCTGTAAAAGATATTAGCAGAATGATAGTGATCAGCTATTGAAAATGCCAGCAGCACTGTATGTTGCCCCTGGGAGTTGAGACAGTCTTATAAGTGATCTGGCCTGCTAAGCTAATAATAGCATGAAGTCGCGTGAGCGGGCATTAGCCTGTATACGAGACCAATAAACCGCATTTCCAGAACTGAAGAGCGTTGTTTCCAAAACTCAGTAAATGCACTTTCGTTGAAAAGTGAGTTGGTGGTGTATTAAAACAGGCATATCTGTGTTAGTTCATTCCAAACCTAATTGTGCTCAAATTCTGCACTCATTCAGATTCTACGCCATTTAACAGTAAATAAAAATAGAAGTCTGAGGAGCAATTACCTGTTTGTTACTTCCCTTTATTTCAAAACTATCAAGATTCAAGATCCAGGATTGTTTATTTAGGCAAGAGCCAACCACAATCCAGAGACCGCATACTGAGTTGTGGAAAAACGCTTTTCAATTATCTTAATATTATTTTTAAAAATCGTTGTTACGTGTCTTAAAGCAGACTTGAGCTAGTAAAACTAGAAGTGTGAAGAGCAATTGCCTTTTTGTTATTTCCCTTTGATTTCAAAAATATCCAGAGACCACATACCGAGTTTTGGAAATTATTAAACTATTATTTTTAAAATCGTTGGTACATTCTCAAATGAGACCTGAGCCTCTCTTTAGAGAACAAGAGAAAGAGAAGTAGAGATAGTGTCCATCCACAGGCCAGTTTCATTTCGTTGCCTTCCACACGAAAGGGCGTATCCCGATTTTTGACGGTTTTGGGTTATCACCACCAGTACGTAGTGCTATCTCAGAACTATGTTCACACGAAACGGCGTACCCCTAGCTCAAATAGTAACGAAGATATAGCATAAAATTCCTAAGCTAACAATGAATATGATCGAATTAGACGTAAATCGCTCTCCTTAAAAACGTGAATAACAGGGATACCCCCTTGTGGAAGGCGACGATTTGTTTCATATGCGCGGTCATCCCGTGTTGGAAGCCACATCTCTGGTGTTCGTCACTTCCGCTGTCAACTCCTCCATGTAAGGGGGAATAACTGACTGAAATGGACCGATACATTGGCTTTTATTGGCTCATGCGTCTCTTAATGTTGGAATCGAGATTTGATGACGAAGCCACACTGTTATTTACATCTACATTTGTTTGACCTGGAAAGCAGCTTTGCTGGTGTTGACTATTTAACTCTCTAGCGCCCCTCTAGTGGTAGGAAAATTCTGAAAATTTAAATACACATTTCAAATGCCACTCAAAATACATATAAAGCATTGATTTTGAACAATGCCAATATTTAACAGGTGAAAAATTTGGGGTCAACTTTGGACCTCCGGGCACTGAAACATCCGTGCCATATTTGGACCACTGGGTTGTGTGGGTTGCCAAAATATGGACCAGTGGGCACTAGAGGGTTAAGAAAGGTCCGTTATCAGAATGAGGGGATTGCATCTTACAGACAGAAGCAGCTGCATGGTAGGGCTGACATGACGATAGCAGAGCTACGTAAAGGCAATCACTATAATGAGATTACCAGCTATCGAATAATGAATCAAACAGTTTCATTGTCATGGATAACATGCTATGCCAAAAACCGAAACGGAATATATCTATGGGTGGTCACATTTTGCACTGCTGCTGCACATGCTGGCCAGATTTTAGCGAAAGATCAAGTAGAATTGTCATTTATTGCTTGGTATTGCTGCGTGTTTCTTTCATGTTTGGTAACATTCGGTTCATTTTTCTAGAAAACGATTCAAGTCTTACATTACGCACACCATGAAAAATACACTGTGCTTTTTTCTTTTTCAGGAGTCTTGCTGATTTTTTTGGGGGTCGTTTTCTAAAAAAACAACAACAACAACAACAACGAAAACTGTGGTGTTTTCTGGGAAACAACTTTTCACATTAATTAAAAACTTGTCTACCGCAATCTTTATGTATTACTGGAGATTTTTAAAGAGAAGGTAGGGGGTGGGAAGAGGAGAGGGGGGGGCATGATAAAGGGAAGGCACAGGCAAGATAACTACCAATAGTATTCCAGCGCCTCAGGGTGGAGAGAGAGAGAGAGAGAGAGAGAGAGAGAGAGAGAGAGAGAGAGAGAGAGAGACAGACAGAGGAGAGGAGAGGAGAGGAGAAGACACTGCCTCGAAAGAAAGTCTGCAACGCAGTTTCAACAGGTCTCATCAATTTTCATCGTAGTGATCACCATCGTAACGGTTTCAGAGCAGAATCTCTAGCAACTTTCCTTTGGATATCAAACCCGTTCTGGGGTCCCTCTGTGTAACCAACAAACAAACAAATAAAGAAACGAACAATCAAACAAACAAACAAGCCTGAAGATGACCGCATTGCATCATCAAAAGTGATCAGGCAGGCACAGCAAAGACAACACCACCACCACCACCACCACCACCTACAATGAAACAGCAACAACAACAACAACAACAAAAAAACAAGGCAAAATAGTAAATTTCTGGAAACGAATAGCAAGATCTCCTTACTGTCTTTTTCCCATGGGGTGGGGTGGGGGGAAATGAGACGGGAGAGAACAGGGCGTGCACGGAGCGAAATTAGTGATCTTGAAATTAATGTGTCTGCAAACCCCTCCATCGGCCTAAAGCGACGCCTATAAAATGTGACGCTATTTTTGGCGCGACTATAATGTAGCAAGGGGAGGTCACTCGGTGGAGTATGAATGATATATACTCGCATTTCAATCATCTGCCAACCAACCCTGAGATCCCACAATCCTTTGTAGATTGTCTTACGATTTCGGCCAAATTGGTCGGCAAATCCCTTAGGCTTGTTTGCGGTCCAAACTAAGTGGGCGTAATCAGATATCAGGTTTCGAAATTCGAACACAGTACGTCACCGATTACCTTGCTACGCACGCAAATTGCCCTCAGTCCCCCGTCTTCGTGAGTATGGTTTACATCGCGATTAAAAGAAATTGCTATTATCCACTGAGTTTTTACTTGCTGTGGAAATTATTTTCTACGCTATCTTGTTACATGTAAAGCGTTGCGATAAAGTGGAGTCAATTGATGTGTTTATTGCTAATTACATATACTTGACCGTTGCGTCCTCATAATGATGTCGCTTTTACCTGAGCTACGGAAATTATAGTAATAATAATACATCAATTCCACTTTGTTGCAGCTCGTTATAAAAGTAGTGATAAAAAGGAGTTGCGACTATCCAGTGACTACTTTTATACAGATTTCTAGCATTTTGTTGTGTGAAAAATGTTGCGATTTAGCGGACGTTGCCATTATACAGATTGCAGTTAAGGGGAACATATCGTAATTAAAGCGGTTATATAGCGCTTCCGCTTTACATTGGGCCTTGAGAACGGCCACAGACTGGCACGCTATTTCCACATAGAGACTACGTGCATAATACACTCGAAATAAACATTTAACATTCACCCTGCATACCTACTGACGTGTCAACATAATCAAACTCACTTTAAGGAGGTAAAACAAACAAAACCACTATAAAAACAGTTTGAGAAAATAGTTCTTACAAACATAAATATCCTTGGGTTTGCTGATATCTACAGTTCAAAATGTTTAACCAAACGGTTCGCTTTAAGATAAGATAAGATAAGATAAGATAAGATAAGATAAGCCTTTATTATCCAGATTTGGAAATTCGTTTTCACGGCATTTATAACAATACAACGAAAAATACAAACAGATTAATAATGTTCACTCATACACACACATCCCTGCACCTATGCCCACCCCTGTTTTGAAAATTTTGACTACACGAAATGTTAGTTGATCCCCACCTAAAGGACCAATGTAAGTAAAGCTTCGTTCTCCAAATGTTAAGATCGTGATTTATGATACTTCAATTAAAACATAATCTTCTAAACGCAGTGATCTAGATAATTTATAAAGTACTGGTAAATCTGATCTGTATGATAGCAATGTACCATGTACAAATGTGTAGCAAAACAGCCATGTCTTAAATGATTCTTCTAGCATGCGCTGCCGCTCTGAGAACGGGACACCATTGAATGACTGCATTTACGGGTTTACCCGTTCATACGGCCTCGCTCATCGATGAATTAGCAAAACAGAATTCGAAACTTTAACCTCATCCGTAAAAGGGACGAAACAGCGATACAAACTTGCCCATACATTATTAATTGCATCTTGCACCCTCGGTGAGCAGACATTGATGATAAACCATATCTGCTGAATTTCATGCAGGTTGATGGTTGTGACCTAATTTTACTTACAGTGGTTTCGAAAGTAGTGTGCCACGCCCCCGGTCCATTTCTACAGTATACATTCTGGTTGTTACGGACAGCCAGTGAAGAGATTTTAAAATACGTTCGATAGAATCCCATATTATCTTTTACAAAATTCAACGTGTTAACAGGCAAAGGAAGATGTTTGATTCACAGCTTAAAGAATCCATATTATTGTGTCAACATTTTTAAACCGCATACATTTTCCTTCTACCGGACCATTTTTAAGAAAACACCGCTCGAATGTCGAGATTTTAACCTCTGTAGCCAGCCATTACACGTGCTGTGTGATGTCACAAAGCGAGAAAAGCTAGTAGCCGATTGGTGCAATGCATGCGGAGGCTGATTGTGCCAATGATCTGCCAGTCTATCTCGCCTTTTGACGTCACGCAGCATGAGTTATGAACAGGATGAAAATCCCGACCTTCCAGCGGTGTTTCTCAGAAATTGGTGGACTAAAGGAAAAATATGTGCGGTTTAAAGGTTATGAAAAACTAATGTAGACTTATTAGGCTGTGAAACAAATAACTACCTCTGTCCCTTTAAGTTCTCCAGTCTTGAGTCTTGAGAGCATGGAAGTCAAAGCCTCGCCCATTTTTCCCAGCAAGCACACCTTTGAGAATACAAACGATGGATCTGACCAGATCTCCAACCTCTGCCTGATAGAGACTGGACAGTCCTGCTGGATGTTTTCTGGGGTCTGTCTATGAGTTCCGCAGACACAAGTGGCAGTCTCTCCAACATCTATTCTCTGCAGATGGGTCCCCTAGACTCTAGGGTCCTCTCCTCAACTTGAAGATGGTGGTCTGTTCTTTTCTGCCAAGGGCAATGATGCTGTGAGCCCCAGCTGATATCCCTCACCCTGCCTTCTCCATTCCGTTTTGAAGAACATTTCAAATAGTTATCAGTGATTATTTGATTATATAGACCCTTTGCCCCGTCACACTTTACTGCGTACAGTAGGGAACTCACGACTTCGAATCTTCGTGTACTCGAATTCCTCTCATTCACCTTGTTATTGCAAAGTTCCAGTTCTTTGCTGTGTATTTCTATATTATTATTTACTTTACCTACCGAATTTGAATACTTCAAGAACTCGTATTTCTGACCGATCATCTTGAGATTCGATTCAAGTTTGTGAGGATCCTACTATTATTTCAACAAAGTCCTGTGCTGATTTCAGCAAATTTTTATCACCCGCTAGACAATGTTGTCCAAAGTTTAGTGTGTTTGCCCTACCATTTTGCTTTTTGTGCTGAAAGCTACCCTTGCATGATGGACTGCTACTGCTGGACGATGAATGATGGCTGGTTTGTTTTGGGCCCTTGGCAGCATGTAGGAAAGAGTCATTTAATATTCAGCCCACTCACAGTCAGTGTCTCTCGGACTACTCACTAATAATTGCAAAAGCACGCGTTCTTTCCTCGGGACAGATTAACGGGATTTGACTCGTTAAATGCGAGTTAAAAAACCACTACCACCGTTGTTGTTTTTTCATGATTTTTTAAACCGAGAGACTGATGTAACCTTGAGCGAGGGCAAAAATGCTATTTGCACGACAATTATCATTTTAAATAAATTAGAGTGCGCTGTTACGCGATATTATTTTGTGATAGTATATTATTATATTGTTTGTGTTCACGTGTTGGGTTTTACCAAGATTTTTTGGGTTTCTCTTTTTTTTTTTAAGCCGTTTTCTACCAAGTACAAAAATGTCAGTGTAGCACAGATAGTTTCGGTTATTGGAGTTCGCTGTGTGGAAGCCTTGAGTTCGCTATGTGTGGAAGCCTTGAGTTCGCTATGTGTGGAAGCCGTGAGGTTGAGTATCAGACCAATCGGTTTGAGACAAGCTCTCACTGAGCCTTCAAGAAACATTAATAGATAAGACAAAAGGCTATTATATTGAATGATCGACACCACTGCTGGCAAGACAGTGCATGATATTTACAATGCAAGAAACAACTATTAGGAAAAATACTAACCTAGGCTAGTACTTAAAACAGTAGACATGAAAGGAAGAAACATTTCGATGTCATAACTGTTAATATTCTCTCTGTCTCTCTTTTTCCTTCCCGTCCTCCGTTCCTCCTTTTCTCTCTCTGCCTCTTTTTCTCTCTGTCTCTCTCCTCAGCGTGTCTTTTGTCAAAAAATGATTTGAGATAATACGGGTTATAATGGAATCGGCACTAGTCAAAGCAATTCATTTATTTTAACAGGAAACAGTTTTCATCGCCATAAAATGGGAAAAGGTAATCATCTTCCCCAGTATCTTTTTCAGCCGTTAGTATCGCCCGCTGCTACGGACTATCATTAACAGTATTCGCTCCGCGGCTAACAGTATTCGCTTTTCGACCATCTCTGGATTCTCGCTTACTTAGCGTTTGATTTTGCTGTATCTCGCGGCCATCGAGTCGGCGCGGTCCGAGGCTAATCGAGGGTTTGAGTTCTCTGGATTAGTGAGTAGACATTGGTCGGTGTTTACGACTGTTTGCCTCACTTTGGGACTTAACAGGGCTCGGTCTGAGGCGGAAGTTACGCATTTTCCAAATCACTGGCTTTTAGGTTGTTAGACGGTTGAGCTGTTAGTGGTTTTGGTTGTTGCTGTAAGATTTGGTCTACTCCTACTTAGTTGGAAACAAAGAATGTGATTCAGTGAATTCTAGTGTTGCGTTGTTTCAACGAATAGTACCGCGCCGATATAGACATTGAGTAGACGACTTGTATAGACAAATGATAGTAATAATAGTAAAAAGAAGAAGAAGATGATGTTGATTATAATAATGAAAAAAATGAATTTGAAGAAAAAAAAGTAAAAAGAAAAAGAAGGTGATGCAGAAGAAGAAGGAGAAGAAGAAGAAGAAGAAGAAGAAGATTAAAAAAGAGAAGAAGCAGAAGAAGAAAAAGAAGAGGAGGAAAAAAGATGAAAACGAAGAAGAAAAGAAAGAAGCTGAAGACGAAGAAAAATAAGTAAAAGCAAACTATCGTATCGTAAAATGGCCACATTTCAGGAAGTCAATAGAACTGATTTTTATCTTGACTTGAAATTAAAACAAACAAAGTAAACATTGAATAGATATAAGAGAAGAATAGACATACTACAATATATACATTTTTGACCATTGTGAAGATATTTCCTGAGCCATCACACAAATCTAGACCTGCGACTGAACTGAATTTCAAGAAGGAAATGAAAAACAAAACAAGAACACGAAATTAAAAAAAAAAAAGATTAAGACGTTCAATTAACGCAAAACTTTAGAAAACAGACAAAAGTAACAAAAACAAAGCTTCGACCAGGATTTAAAGCTGAATCGGAAACCGCATTTTATTTTCTTTTCAAACATTTGGGTTGGAAATTCCGAAAGTTTTAATTCCAAAGGTCAAGTTAAATCCGTCGGCAAGATTCCCTATAGAGTACTTCAGTATCGCGGTAATGAGTTGCACAATACCTGGTCTTACTGTGGCGGGCGCGATATTCTGTGAAAAACTCAGCGAATTTATGTAATGACGATTACTTATTCACTTCAGAGTGAAAAAAATGATTTTTTTTTTTGAGAACTTGCCCAAGAACAATGGGATCTCTTACAACCGTAAGATTTACATTAACTGTGCATAGTGAATGCTATCAAAGATACATTCAGCGTCGATGCACTCATGTTATTTTTACGATGGTAAGAGATCCCATCGTTAATGTGCAAGCTCTCTCGAATGATGGAGGAAAATGTCTGTACGTGTGCACTTCTCACGAGCTCGAAGTCTAGGAGACTATCCCGGTAACTGCCGAGTGTTATCGAGTGTTCGAGTTGATAAGCATTTTTTGAAATTGTGAAAAATGAAATGGAGCTACGCGCCAGGTCATTGCAGAGAATTGTTTATGCGGGTCTTCCGAGTAGATATTTGTTTTTAGGTCCTGATATTTATCTTCTAAACATTACCTTATAGACTAGTCTTTCTGACGAATACGGTAAAACGTAGGCTTATATTACTGCATAATTGATGGATGCGTTTGTCAGAGGAAAGGACGATGGATTACAGTATACAGTGTAATCGATCAAATAGTTAAAATATCGCCCACATTTAAACGGAATCGAATACACCCGTCAGTCGTGGTTAGTAATGCCTGTTTCGTTTCCACTGGGCCGGAGTGCATGCTTTCCTGGAAATCGCACGGATTAGGGTTCGAGATTAGAGCGTGTCTGCTGCTTCAAAGATACGGCGGTGACTGAATGCATTAAGAATGGATGTGCCAGTCTGTGGCCACTCTCTCTCTACCCTCAGTTGACACTGGTTTAAAAAAAAAACAAACTAGTGATTCTGAGGAAATCCCTTCCTCGGACTTTTTTTTGGAGGGCGGGGGAGGTAGGGGGAGGGGCAGGAGTGGCGGAGGAAGGTTGCATGTCAGTCAGTTGGTCAGTCAGTCAGTCAGTCAGTCAGTCAGCCAGTCAATCAGATGATCGGTTAGTCGGCCGGCCGGTTGTTCGCTCGCTGGTTCGCTCGCTTACTCACTCACTCACTCACTCACTCACACTCATGTACGCACACAAACACGCTTGCATCCATCCACCCATCCACCCACCCACCCAGTTTTGGTGGATTTCATGAGGAATGCCAATAATGAGAAGAATAATGTTTGTTTTTCTGTGAAGACTGAACGAGGGCACATTTCTGCCCAACGTTTGCCACTCAGTTATGACCTTTTCACGGCTTTGCCTGGAATTCCACAATCCTTCATTGCCCATTCATCTTATTCAAGGACGAATTTATCGCTCATATCACAGCATCGACTAAGGTGATTGACTGAATGAGTGATCGACCGATCGATTGAATTCGGTCCTAAATTTCCAGATTATTGGCAATCTATTGCCATCTCGGTTACGATGTGATTGATCTTTTAATAAACAGCTTACCGTCCATGCCATGACGAAATATCTTAAGCGTTTTGGCCGGATGTTCACAGTTACGAGATATTTGCAAAGTGTCATGGACGAGTCTTGCGTTAAAGGGCTCAGCAGGGGACGTTACTTTGAATTGAGAATTGTTTCCCTTACACACTTGATTTGGATTCGATCTGCTAAAGAAGAAACGGTGTTGCAGGAAGAAATGCGTTGGATGCATCGATGAAGACCGCTAAATTTAAGAAGATCTTAAAATTTAGTAGTGGGAGCAAACCAATCCCTGGAGCTCATTCTTCCTCCTCCTCCTCCTCCCCTTACTCACTGGTCTCGTGAGCTAGATATTCAGATAGTTTTGTGCGCTCTCTCCATGATTACGACTTAAAGAATCGCCTGTACAATATAAATAGTGTAGTGGACAATAAAAGCTGGATATCTGGTCAGTTGTTTCAGGTGATGATGTTCAAATCCGTTCTATGATTAGACTAGTCCAGTTGTACACATGTACAGTTATGTGGCCTGTCGTCATCATTCAGAGAGTATTATTACTGAGTGAAAGAAAGGATACCATAGAATCTGTCGACCTCGAAGTTCACTCATTCCTATTCCTAGCTTACTAAGTACAAAGTTTCGACTTCATGGGTACGTTTTCCGAGTCTGCCCGTTAGACGCGGCGAGGAAGGGTACACATCTTCTAGATGTTTGAAAGACATGTGGCATCTTTTGCGTACGTCGGAAGTGAGAGCACGCAAAATGGCGGTTCCATTCAGGCTCTCAGATTTTTTAGTGGAATTTTTTTATCAGCGACTTTGTGCAGGAAGAGTATGAGGTACGTATGCTAATGCCCGAGGCAATGATATTGGTATTGCCAACACCACTCGCAAGACAGTGCATTATTTTCTTGCTCTTCCGCACCAGCGCAGCCACCTTGGCTTGGCTAGAGACCGATTCTTCCTTTGCTTAGTACCGCCCACAGACTGAAAGGACCATCTCTTTCGTGCACAAGCGAGGATCAAAGTATATGTAACCCGGCGAACTCAAATACTTCAGGAACGTGAACTTTTATGCCGGATTTAAGTTCGTAAAGGTTTTACACTACTTTAATCGATAATGTGTAATCGCCATGTCAGAATACTCGTAGTTCAGACGTGTTGAATGACGCTAGATTTGTTACTTTTCCATTTTTAATGAACTCTGTGAAGCGCTGTCCCCAGGTCATGTCACACTACATCACGTGACTAAGGTAAGAGGTTGGACTTTGTTGCGCGTTCTCTCATGTCAAATGCAAAAAGAACTGCACCAGAGTTGCACGCCAGGGCATGTTCAGTGCCAACTAATTCAAAAACAACAACAACAACAACAACAACAACAACCACAACAACAACAACAGCAACAACATGCAATCGGGATTTTTTTTATCCGTTTGCCCTGAACATGCATTGGAAGTGCAACACTAGTGCAGCTCTGTTTGGATTTAACGTGATTGTTAGATGGTTCACTAAAATGCAAAATGGTGTTTTAGTTATGGTGATGTATTAATTCGCTTCTCATGACCCAAGGTGGCAAATACCCAGAAGCAGTGCATAGATTTCATAACATAATCTTTTCTACGAAGATACAGTTTGTTGGACTTCGACACAGTTGTTGGCAGATTGCCTATCTCCAGAGACAGCAGTTTGCAGATTGGGCTATTTTTATGCTTACCTCAATAACAATAACAATAACAATAACAATAACAATATATTTATTTAGCTCAGGTACTGTAAGTACAAATGAGCAAACATAAAACAGAAGTTAATGGCCTATATACAAATGACAATAATTAATCCTTCCGTCCACAACTTAATGAAATGTCATAGACATATTTGGTCACGAACTCATTGGCTGAAAAACAGCGCCAAAGTTTAAGATTGGCTTTATTTTCTTCTACCTTATGTAATAGTTATTTCCCTCTCCTGAAAAAAACCTCACTCAAATAAGATTGGCGAATTGCCTGTAACTGTGACGACATGTTCTTAAACTCTCTTTTACAAATCCTTGTACTTTTAGCATTTCCGAATAACAAATCTGACGAAATTATGACGCCATGGGGAAATCCATCTGGTCTAAATATTTCAGAAGTGTGCCACATGAATTCTGATTTCATCAGGTTGGGTGGAGTCGGAAATTACCCGACCTGTTTTGTGACCTGATTTTTTTCCTCAATTCTGAAAAGCTGGGCTTGAGAGATGAGCTCCCCGGCAAAAAAATAACGCATAGCTCTGGATTTCCCAAGTATAAAATATCTGTGTTAAGTAAATCTAAAAATTCTCTTTTCTCTCTGCCTTGCCCCGTAAAAATCCGCAGACCGGTTAAAAATTATCCAGAACGAAGACAAAAAAAAAAACAACTCTGCGGAATTAAATGGTCCGAGACCACGTTAATTTCTTTTCCCTTCCCTCTCATGAAAGTCATTGTGCCCTAGTAACAGGTAATTGGCGCTTATTGCATTTTCTTCTTTCGGCCCTGTAAACAAAATGTGTTAAACTACAAATTCTACGGTGAATTCGGAATTATTTTTTTTTCCATGGAGGGTAAAGTACATGTTTTGCCCGATCTTTTGAAGGGACGAAACAGGGGAGGGAGAGAGGCAACGCCTAAAATTCTTCACAAATCGCTTTCAAAAATAATCACCTCGCCTCTTATAAGGCCCCCCATTTTTCAGTCGGCTGGTTTTAACCGTGTGCGACTACATAGGTCTAAACACTTTGTTTACATTTATAAGGTTCAACTTGTATCTGAAACTTGGATGCTTTGTCTAGATCCCAGATCTTTTTACATATTACCACACCTTGACAAAGGCCCCAAAAAGGTGAATTTTGTATATTAGCGGAATAACAGAACTGACCACAATTTGACCTGTTAATGGGTGCCAGAAACTACATGTCCACAGGGGCAGTAATTGCAGATATAATCGGAAGTTAAGAATGACTCAGCCAATGAAAACGAATGTATCAAATCGTAGCAGCCAATCAAATGACTTAATAATTAATCCTAATATGATTTTGATTGTCTCTTGCAAGTTGTGCTGCTAATAAAAGCGGAAGTAGAGAGATGCTGTCTATCAGCCAATGAGAGTCGGCGTTTAAAGGAACACTGAGCCGTCCTACAGACCATATTAAATCAGACGGTACCCTATTATTTCAATAAAACAGTCTTTCAAGTGTGCGTCATAATGATATGACGCCTCTGCTGGCCCCAGACAACTCATAGGATTACATTATCCAAAGTCCGAATTGTTACAACCACTGCGCGCGTGGCGGCCATAAGCTTACATCAAATACGTTCTCGCCACATGGCCCAGCTGTCTAGCCAGTGCTGTGCGAACGGGTGATAGCATGTTGGTATGAATGTTTTAATTNAAATCTTTTTACATATTACCACACTATGACAAAGGCCCCAAAAAGGTGAATAAAAGGTGAATTTTATATATTAGCGGAATAACAGGACTGACCACAATTTGACCCATTAATAAGTGCCAGAAACTTACTTGTCCACAGGGGCAGTAATTGCAGATAAAATCGGAAGTTAAGAATGACTCAGCCAATGAAAACAAATGTATCAAATCGTAGCAGCCAATCAAATGACTTAATATCTAATCCTAATATGATTTTGATTGTCTCTTGCAAGTTGTGCTGCGAATAAAAGCGGAAGTAGAGAGATGTGGTCTATCAGCCAATGAGAGCCGGCGTTTAACATCTCATCAGCCAATGATTTTTCTCAGTGTTTAGTTTGGCTGTCCTACCGGACTTGTGTTACCACTTCCAGGTTTATTTATGTCATGATTTGTGTGTCAGTTTAACTCTCGAAAGTCTGGGTATCAGCTGGATGAGAAAGTGGTAGATGAGTGACAACAGTGTGCATGAGGAACACGGTTTATGTCTTAGCAGTGGATTGTACTCATGTAATATTGTATTGTAATGCATTATGTTGGCCTATGGCCTAATAAAATCTTTGAAACCTTGAAATTATCTTTTTGAACCCGAACACCGAGCGATATTTTGATCTGGCCTTAAAAGTACTCACCCCAGCCTTTGATCGTGTTAAGGCATTCTACTTCATTCTGTTATTCCATATGAAAAGCCCAGAGGAATATGAATTTACATGATTTTTTTTTTCGGTTGGGAGCGAGGGGGGCGGGGGACACGGGTGTTCTAAGGTTGAAAGGCTGATTTTAGTTCGTCCAGCTCAACACACACACACACACACACACACACACACACACACACACACACACACACACACAACACACACACACACACACACACACACACACACAAATACACACACATAAACACACATACATGCACACATACACGCACACACACACACACATACACACACACCACACACACACAAAGAAATACACACACATACACACCCACACACACACACACATACACAAAGAAATACACACACATACACGCACACACACCCACACACTCACATACACACATACACACACACACACACACACATATACACACATGCACACACACCACATACATACACGCACACACATACACACACACATACATACATACACATACACACAAATACACACACATACACGCACACAAACACACACATACACGCACACCACACACACACAAAGAAATACACACACACACATACACACACACCCACACACACACACACATACACAAAGAAATACACACACATACACGCACACACACCCACACACTCACACACACACATACATACACACACACACACACAAACACAAACACACATACACACGAGAGAGCCTAAACACAAGAACATGGCGAGGGTAGGGAAGCAAACTATCGTATCTAAACATGGCCGTATCTCGAGTTACGATAGTTTGCTTCCCTACCCTCGAGTAGTGTAACTCCATAAGAACTAATATCTCAAGGGACTCAAATCCATGTCTCTGAGTTTGAAAAGTAAACGAATTCTCATATACCATTTGAAACAGAAATTAAAAGAGTTGGTAGTGTTCTATGATAGTATAACGAGTATGCGAATTTTGCGAGTATTTGAGGTTCGAGACGATGAAGTCTTATCGTAATAGAACTTGGATCTTATCTACTGATACACTCTAGACATCAAGTGTTACAAACAATCTGTACAGCACAAGTCCGGTCGCCTTTGCGTGAAGGGAGATCACTATACCGCAGGCGTTTTTACTGGATACGCACCAACAGGCAATAGGTTGTAACTATTGGTCATAGTAAAAGAATTAGTCACTGGGAATACCCGAATTTCGTACGTTCAAGAGCGGTGCATTAAGGAGCTAATAACATAATATACTGTTATCGCGGAGAATTACCGGACGCTGTAGGATTCGTGCGCAGCACGGCTGGAACTTCCAGTACTAAAAAATGTAAGGAGTTGACAAAATCTAGATTTCTACTAATATCTAGTGCCTTCTTTATATGCTACTAAATAAGAAAAGGAATCCTCATCAGTTTTTTCTTGATGGACTGATCCCAAGAGTTCGGTAAAAACCAAAGCGCTCATTACCTGGTGAAGCTTCGTGGTGAATGCGTCGGTCTAAACCATAAACATAAATATAGGTCTACTGTTGTCTTCCTTCACCCCAAACACTCATCATCACGGCGTATTTTTATGTCTTTGTGTCTCTATATTCTTCATACTCTGTTTATTCTGTCAAGGGCATATTAGGGGAGGGGAGTTGAAGAGCAGGAGGGAGGGGG
>JAWQUT010000175.1:257956-265456 GCA_033807755.1 Ellobium chinense
GGGGGGAGATGGAGGAAAGGGGCTGGGATTGGGATGAGGAGAGCTGGGATTAGTGGTGTGAGTCTAAACTGGTTTTCACTGTATGAGATGTTTCAGCAGCAACAACAGCAACAACAAACAAACAAGCAAGCAAACAAACAAACAATTTTTTTTTTTTTTGCGGAATAACTTGCCGGAAGCTAAAGCTCTTTTTAACAATATTTGATCTGATTAATGTTCATTCAATATTGTTAACATTCCATCTAAAAAAGGGAAGGAAAATATAAAAAAACACAGCAACAACAAACAAACAAATAATTTTTTTTGTTTGGAATAAGACGCAGGAAACTAAAGTTATTTTTTATAATATTTTATCTGAGTAATGTTCATTCAATACTGTTAACATTTCATCCAAGAAAAGGGAAGGTAAATGGGGAAAAAAAAAACACAACAACAACAAAAAAATAAACAACAACAACAACAACAACAACAACAACAACAACAACACACCTGGAAAATTACGATGCATCAAACTGCTCAAATTTTAAACAAAATGAACTCATTAAAATGGCAGATATTTCAAAAGTTTTAATCCCAGGCAGAACAGTATTTCTAAATGTATCCTCAACTCCTTGTGATACTAGGTTAGGACCAGTTCTCGCCTACACTCTACTACTCTGACTGTGACAGTAGAGCAAATTCGACAGGCAAACGCCAACCAGTTTTTCCATATTATTATAGGTTTGAAAGGATTTGCTTATCTACTATCCCGATAAAGTTGGGAGATGGGTTAAATATAAAAAAAAATGAAAAATGAAAATACGATTTTATTTACCCCGTAGGGAAATTGTTTTACAATGTCATACAATGTTATACATTTCATTCATGATACAAACAGATAAATAACAATACACATCCTACATGTAAATACATAATATTGCAAATGAAATACATAACAAAGTCATTGCTGGTCGTCAGCGGTGCAGCGCCCTGGTCTCCCAAGCTCTAAAGCCAGGTACTCATTTACACCTGTGGCGAGTGAGGAAATGGAAGTGAAGTGTCTTTCCCAAGGACACTACAACGTAAACCGCCCAGCTCGTGAGTCAAACACATAAACCTTAGACTTGAAAATCTTCAGTTTCTGAGTGCGACTCACAAACCGCACGGCGACGCTGCCTCTGTGAAGTAATTTGGACGAGTTGACTCGACTACATTAAGATGTTTGGAAGGCTGTTGCTATCTTGTATCAGTCAGGGCGGACATTCGCCTTCGACTGATGTTGGCTGAAAAATTACTAACACAGAAGAGGGAGCAAAAAATGAAAAACAGACTATTTGAGTTGGGTTTTATCGGCTGTTTTCAGCACTGTTTATGGCTATATCAGATACATGCTTGAATCTCCGTCCTACCAACCGCCGACACATGGAGATGTGCCTTTGAAAACATCGCGACATAAACCCAGAAGAGAAATAAATACCCCGCCAGTGGGGTTTGAACTCGGGACCTTTTTTTTTTTACCGAGAGACAAGGCTATACTCTCAGCCACCTACACGCAGTGAGAGAGGGAAAAAGAGAGAGAGTGAGAGAGAGAGAGAGAGAGAGAGAGAGAGAGAGAGAAATTGAGAGAGCAATATGAGAAATTACTTACTGTAAAAGTAACAAATAAACCACTCCAGACACAAAACAGAAAAGTTATATATAGGTCACTAGGGATGTGGAACATTTGCTTCTAAAATAGTCTATTCCACTGCAGCTGGAAATACCTTAGGAACCATTTTGTACTGTACCTAATCGGTTCTCTATCAGCCTCTAAATAACCCGTAAAGTAATTATGCTCGCCACTAAATATACTTACTCCCCAGAGAGTTCCTTAAATATACTATGAATCAGCTGGGCTTGACTCGCCAAAGGTGGGGAAACATGAAAATTTCAAGGAAAAAAAATTCATAAGTTTCTTGATGAAAAGCAGTATCCACCATTTCTGTAACTTGTTCCGGTTGTTCTGCGTCTTTTGCAAGCGAGACGAGATGCTGAGGTTCCGAAAAGTCTTGACTTCATACGATTTGGCTGTTTAATTAAGCCAACAAGCTTTTATTCACAGGAATATACAAGAGCTTCCGAAAGGATAGACATTCTTTGAGAGGGTTATCTTTTTCCGCTCGGGTCAGTGCAAGTGCATCAATACGGGTTTAAAAGTCGAGTGAAAGACTTTTATATCCTCTTTGAAAGCTTATGTATACATTTTTACCATTACTGTTAAAACAAAAACGGTCTCTCGCAGTGTGTGACAGCGGAACAAATCTATTTTGTGAGCGAATACCGTGATTTCTGGGCTGTGTATGGTTAAAAGAGACTCCTTCTCTCCCTCCCTCTCTCTTAACACCATCTTTATCTCAGCATATTTTCCTTACCTTAAATATTATTGGAAGATTTCTGCGATATGACCCAAACTTGGGATCATGGCTATTTGGACCCATTTCCTTCGTTAAGTTTAAAAAACAATTCCTTGAAAGTTGAGAGAGAGAGAGAAAGAGAAAGAAAGAGAGGGGGTTAGGGGAAAGAGAAGGAGTGAGAGAGCAAAAGAGAGAAAGACAGGATGAAGAGAGAGGGGCGAGAGTAAGAGAGAGAGAGGCACTCTTTTGCAATCCCTTTAAATGATTACTGATTCTTTTGAGACTGAGATGGATTTGAAAAAAAATACCGTATTTTATCAAAGCATTATTAATATAAGCAGGCAAGAAGGACGTCCTTTTTCAAATTCACCACCAAATATGTCGCTTCTTTCTTGTGACTCATGTTCCAAATTCCCGATTAGGACAACTTTTTCTCGTCACTATCCGAATCCAGCGATGCTAAGCAGGGACGAAGCGGAAATTGAAATTTCTGACCTACTATTTTTGGCCGAGGCTGGCCTATTAATATTTTGCGACTACAAGTAGGTCACAGCTTTTCCCAGAATTGCTCTTTAATATAGAAATGGTACTTCCGCATTTCTCTGTCGCTTATTGGGAAAGCCGGGAAAATGATCAATAACGGTAAAATGAATATTTGAGATTTAAATGTCATGGAATTATCAGGCTATGGTATTGAAAATTAGGGCCCGTTTTGCTTTTAGTAACATTTCGAAATATTTTTGAATCTAGGAATCAATCTTAATTCATGAAGGATGCAGGTGCTGCTTTGGATAATATCAAGATGTCTGTGTGTAGTATTATCTGTCGCTCCATCAAAAGTCTCTCTATTTTGTGGATTTACTGTCAGTTTTTAATAGAGAGATGGAATATAATATCATAATTTCGAACTAATAAACTGTGATCCCAAATATTTACAAGGTTCTGTTGAAAGCCTCACGTTCGTATTACAAAAGAGAAATTAAAATTTAATATGGATAAAATTACAACTTATTTGAACAAAGCAAGGAAGGCATCGTACGAATTGGTTTGCCTGAAAACACGCACAGAATTTAAGATACTCCTACATCTTGTGAGGGTAAATTCATTATTTCAGTTAGAGTTAGAGATCGGAACCGCCCCCACCACCCTCTCTACTACCCCTACCCCCACCACACGCCCTCTCACCACCCAACAAAAAATGGCGATACTTGACCCTGATTAGTTTAGTTTAGGGCTGAAGTACACGTCACAAAACCGTAAAACTTCAGCTACATTACAATGACAAAAAGGTATAATGCAGACTTTGAAAGAAATATATGCATCACAAACATTGAAGACAAAACACAGGGATTCTAATACCTTTTGTGGGCATTATTGAAAAGAAAGAAATGCTGTGGTAATTGGCGAGAGGTCAATTTTGCCCTGAGGACTCAGATGCGACGTTTTCCGGCAGCTGCCGGCAAGATGGTGACTGACTCTACCGTGGTGAGTAGAATAGTGACAATTACTGTCCATCAAGAATGTTCCCTCTGTGGAAAAAACACGTCAAACGACACTGGTAGTACATCCTCTTTAGTCTAATTGAATTGGGACAAGAAGTTGTCAGGTTGCTCTTGATGGAAAGGTCAAGACTGTTATTTCCTAATGGTAAATTAAAATGTTTAGATCATGAAATGTAAAGATACGGCCTTGCGCAATGAATGATAATGAGAGTTTGAGGTTGATGAAAGTCGTGCAAATCTGAGGGTACGGAGAGTGAAGATTGGGGGAGGCAAACTGTAAAAGCCTCTTTGAGTTATTACATACTATTCTCTCCAAGAACTACAGGAACGTTTCGAGATGGTCCCGGCTAATCCGTAGGTCTGATGCGAGCATTGTGCTCAAATTAAATGTTGTTTACAATAGGGATTCTTCATTTAAATTTTTCACAATTTTATTTTAGATTAAAAGGAGTTAAACATGTGGCTTTATTTTGCAGACCATAGGCCTCGTACAAGCAAAATCCTCTGAAATCCTTGGGAAATAATGCCTACAACCATTTTTTTTTTTCGAACAAATTCAAGACTGCATTTCACCACTTTCGATGTATGCTTTCATGTTTCAGAGAAGTAACTTTCACGAGTGAGCTAGATCCTCATTACAAAAAAAAAAATATTGAATAGTCTTACGAATTATTATTAGTTTAAAACTCACACATTCCGTACATAGCTCTTCCCAAACAGCCATGGCTCTATTAACCGAAACTAGAGCACCGACTTTTGCGACACAAGATGAAGACACGTTCGGTAACCCACAAATGACATACTGTTAGTCGTCAGTTGCTTCCCTTTCTTCTGGTCGTGCTTCCGGTTTATGCCAACCTATTGAACTCTTCGCAGAAATAACATTTTACCCTGGAAATGCCCTATATTATCATTAGCTTAGTTGTCGTAATATTTAATAATGGAAAATCCATTACAGAATAAAAACAGGTAAGACCATCTTGCCTGTAGACAAAAACTGAAGACGCAGTGGAATTCAGACAGTTGAGTAAAAGCAAAATGAATGTAAGTGAAGTAAGGGGAGAAACACGGTATGAAGTTCCATTCGAGTGCAAAAAAGCCATTTTGTTAGTTAAGAGGAAGTGGGAGGGACAAAATAATTTGACGTTCAGGAAGCAATTTTTCTTGAAAACATGATATTGACTCTAGCCAATGTATATGCCGATAGACCTTGANTCTGTCTGAATCGACAAATAGGGTAATGCGTAGGCGATTGTTTCTTTCTACATTCGTATCGTGGCCCATCCTCCTACCTTCTGTGTCACCATTCGATTTCACGCCGTTGAATTACACCAGTGATTTCCTTTCACCGGTCACTGAAAAATAGTAACTTTTAATCAATTTTTCAATCACTAGCTTTCACTGTTCTTTTTCATTAAAAAAAATAAGCTTTATGGCCTAAGATATATGCTTTTTTTTATACTGTTCGTTTTAAAAATTTAAGTAGAGCGCAATTCATGAATTTTTTGGAGCTTTAACAATTTGATAATTATTACTTTCTTCAAATTTCCGACGCAAATCTGAGTCTCAGTCTTTGGTCTGATGTGTTCCAGGAATAACGTTATCCTGCAGTCGAAGAATTCATTATTTCTAACAAAAGCAATTTCAAATAACCTACTTATTGGTGTCTGGGAAACATTAAATCTCATTTACTTTTTGCTCTCTTAAACCCAGTGTCACTTTTGGTAGTAAAGATTTGACTTTTCGGAACTTAACTTTTACTGTCTTCCACGCATCGCAACCTTTTACGTTTTTTTTAACATCATTTTTTTTCCCAGTTTTGAAGGATATCATGGTATTCATCTAGATTCAGACCAAAATCGACCAAGCTGCGCTGTGACTCCACGATGTGGGAGTAACCTTTTTATTCTCAGTTGATGTCCACATGTAAAGTATTCCTTACTCACTTGCCGCTCAATTTTCTGGTGTGGATGGTTAATGGAATTTAAGAGGGATCTCTATGTCATGCGGTTACAGAGCAGCTCGGCGACTTTGGTCTGAATTTTGGTTTGATGTTTTCCCAAGCATTATTATTCAGCATTTTTCGAATGTGACCTTACTTGATGTTGTCATCAATGAAAACGGGAGTATATCGAAGGAATGTAGAATAATCTTGAATCTTTGTTTAGTGTTTACACAATACTTAGTTTGTACTGGCGTCCTTCGTTACGATGTGTGAGGAATAGTTCGACCAATCAGTCTTCATACGCAGAAGGCCATCTGTTTGTGATCGTACGCAGTCACTTGTGTACAATGCGTAGAGCTCTTTTAGTTCCGGGTAAAGCATGTTGAAAAAAAAAACGACACAGCTATTGTTAAGTATGTTTATCGCACTGAAGAACACAAATCATTTATAGACATCCCTCCCCTCCTCTCCCGTACAACTAGACTGCTCCCGTACAACCCATACACTAACTTACCAAACTGCTGAAGAACACATACTATAGCCCGTTTCAAAATTATCCGCGCGCGTTTTTCATGAATATCTCTGTAACGCCCTGGGATAATTTTGAAACGGGCTATAAACATTGACGTACATTGCACGGTAAACTATTACGTTGAAAAACTATATATTGATTTGGTACAGCGGCTTCGGATTTTGTAGAAGTCCTGAATAATGGCAGTATTCAAAGATGGACAAATTACCTTGCAAATATAAAATGGTTTGCGTGCTTACAATGTTGTTATGAAAATATGGTAGTCTTCTCAACACACGATTTTGTCTAGACGTCAAAGAATAACCTTTTATCTTGGTGGATTAAATGTGAATTGTATAGTAAACACTTTTATTCTGGAAAACCCATAGTATGACAGAATTATTATTACTGTCTAGACAATCCCATATATCATATAAAGAAAATGCACATAATTATATCAATGGTTATGATTATGTATGCATATATTGTATATATATCTATATTATGTGTGTGTGTGTGTGTGTGTGTGTGTGTGTGTGTGTGTGTGTGTGTGTGTGTGTGGAATGTATGCCATATCTATACCTAATCAGGTTTACCTTATGAATGTAATTCCCTGTTTAATATATGAGCTGTGCTGCATTTGTTCAGAGCGACTTTCCGCAAGGATTATTAAAATTTATCTGATCTTATCTTGTCTTATCCTATCTTATCTTATCTTATCTTAATTGCACGTTATGAACTATAATCACACGTGACTTTCAGGTCTAGTTCACTGTTATGTGCACTATTATGATTGTAACTCCAGGAAGTGCCATACATATATTTTTTTTAGGTACATGCGTACTTACCTATGACATATTGGTCCGTAAAAAGATCCGATTTAAATAAAAGCTCTCTATTAGAACTATCACGGTCGGTAGTCTAGCACTGTAGTTGGCGGCGGCGCTCGTTTTGAAGAGTTTTGCGCGAGATAGACTATCCATTTTTTTGCAATCGTACCAAATCGGCGATTTGCAACGTCAGGGCTTACTTTTATCTTAAAGGGACAGGGGTAAATAGTTACTTCCCGGCCTAAACAAATCCACAAGATTTTTTTGAAAAATTTAAATTGTGTACAATTTCTCTTCCTCCGACCGTTTGTGAGGAAACACCGCTGGAATGTCGGGATTT
>JAWQUT010000175.1:270456-271576 GCA_033807755.1 Ellobium chinense
AAAAAAAATTATTGCTCGTTTATTTTGCTTTCATGCGTTTCTATTTTCTTAATCTAACAACTCCAGTCCCTGCTGTCTGTGCGTGGGTGTGAGCTAGTAACATATGAATGAACCTCTCTATGAATGTTGGGTATAATAGCAATCTCTGTTGGTCTTTTTTTTTTTTTCCTTTCTTATTTAATCGTTTCCCTTGTTGGCAAATTTAGCACTATAATAGTAGGTAGAGTGCATAATTGCGAGAATGTTTTCTGACCCACCTTTGGAAATAGAGATCAAACGAAAACTTCCCCTTGTAGGAAACTCTTGCCTACTGGTATGAGTACTCAACGCAAAGCTCGGAGCTACACGTTTTAAGAAGAACAAGATGGAGAAAAAGAAGAATAGCAAAACGAAAGAGAAGAAGATGGAAAGGAGAAGAGAAAAAGAAGAAAATGAAAAAAAAAAACGAAGAAAAAGAAGAGAACATCAGATCAGCATTGTCCCCGTTTCTGTCAGGATGTAAATTTGATCTTGCCCGTGAGGCTGAGATCTCATGACTGAGCTTTAAAGGTAAATTTCAGCAGCACATGTTCTTAGAAGGAAATATCATTACTATATTGTATAACCAGTTATTATCTTGCTTGGGTATAGCTGGAATTTTGTTGTTATTGTTGTTGTATGGGAGAGACTAGAAAACGATTCACATACAATACTTCTGAGCACTGTATTTTAAAATGAGCCATTCAGGACCTGAGCCAAGTTATGACATCACACAAACATAGGAAACATCAGTTTCCGTATCAAAGACTTGCACCCTCTTTAACACAATATGGTCACTGCTACAGGATGGATTCATCGTTTCCAAACCCTATCAACATTACTCTCCTTGTCCAGCTCCGGTCCCACTGTAGTTATTATCTCAGTGTATGAAAACACAGGAGAGAGAATATTTCAACACAGTCATATCGTGTCTTGTCTATTCACCCGTCTGTCGCGGCCACACTTCTAAAAACCTGATAGATAATGGACCCCTCCTCAGAAAATGGTGTCTTATGTTCTTTCTGTATGTAGAACTACTCCTCTGAATAGCCATGCATGAAGTGCATACAGTAAAATTATAATGTTCTTGATCTCCACCCCC
>JAWQUT010000175.1:295299-311875 GCA_033807755.1 Ellobium chinense
TTGGTGGTGAGAGAAATGATTTTTAGCTGCACGATAAGACTGGAAACCTCCATGTTTTCGAAACACTTGCATGCTGGTTGTATTGTGCTCTGCTGAATCCGTTTTTGTCTATTTTAGGTTTTATTCACAAACTCGAACAGCGCAAGACTTGAAATGATTAGACTAATTGATTTCTTGGAATTTGAGTTTGTGAGTTGCCACTGTAGTTACAGAGTACTATGATATCGTAGAAATGTCAGCGATTGGTGATGAAAGGGGAAAAAACTATAAGAATAAATAGAAGCCATTGTGAAATAAGTGAGTGAGACAGACAGACAGACAGATATACACGCAGATAGGCAGGTAGGCAGGCAGGAGACGGATGGATGGATGGATTGGATGGATGGATGGATGGATGGATGGCTGGCTGGCTGGCTGGCTGGCTGGCTGGCTGGCTGGATGGATGGATGGATGGATGGATAGATGGATAGATGGATGGATGGATGGATGGATGGATGGATGGATGGAGGGATGGATGGATGGATGTAATGTTTAACTGTCTTTTTCTCTCTTTAGCTATACTCTTTTCGTGTCGAACTCAGTATGAACTACTGTAATAATCCAATATATTCCTGTCGATATGCGTGGGTGGACATCATATCAGTCATAATGTCCATCTAGATGTACATTTTAGTATGTGTCTATTTGTTATCTGTCTCTTTATTGTCATCTATTGATTCTTTTCTCTGAGTGACCGGTTGTCTACCTACCTGTGTACCAATAGAAGAAAGGCCGCGAAGTTATTTCGGTACTAAATAGACAAATAAATCAACGTCATTATCCAAGGAGTTTTAACGGTCTGCTCCGTTTAATCACAATACTTAAAGTTTTAGACATCAGTACCAGTTATATTCAGTAGTGCACATATACAAATATACTGAATATCAGAATGTTCGTGTATAGCTTAGGGTCATAAAGATTACTCGCATCGACTTGATATTTGGTATAGTCTTCTTTTTGTTCTGAACACGTTCGTTTTATCGTTTCAAACGTCAAAATGAGTGCTAAGTCATTTTTGTTGCTGAAAATACGCGTAGTTTACTCCATTTAAGAATACCCACATGTGGCATGTTTCATTTCACACGATCTTAAGGGTAGCAGCTGAATGTTATGGCTGACAAAAATATCGAGGTAGTATTTCCTTTGTGTTAACAACCACCGAGCTGTAGTGAATGCAGATTTTTGACAGGCCGGTAGTATTGTTAGAAATATTTCATCTTCATCTGCTCCAGTTATGCACATTGTGTGCAGAATATGCAAATGTTTTATTTTTCTTCACGCAAAACTTGCGTGGGCATTATCAAGTATCAGGAAGTCAAGACCTCAAAATACTTGCTAGACAGGGGTATCTTCCTCAGAACGTTTTCTTTTTCCTCGCTCTGCTAGTAAGACATTTTCTGTTCAGATATATTCTTTCTATTATATGTATCTGTATGAAATATACATGAAATCGTGATAAAAATATCCAAAGAAAAAAGTATAATCATAAAAGATTTTAATTAGAATTTTCGATCCTGAGCGATCGTTATTAGTAATAACTTTCAATTTTTTTTTCTTTATAATATTTCTCTATTGTATGTGTGTAAAATTGACTGGATAATCGCACTCTTATCTAATCTCATTTTTCATAACATGCTCCTTACGAGTTGTGTCTAACTGAACCATTGAAAAGCAAATGTAGCTAGTGCGTCATCAACACTACAAACTGGTCCATACAGCAGTAGCCCACGTCAGCAGTAGTGTTATAGCTATTCAGTAATGGCTGCCGCAGGGCAAGATGGGATATAATGAACCCCATAAACCATGTTGTGCATGTCCTGCCCGAGGCTGACAGTAGTTATAAAGTGAGCGAGTCACGTAGAGTAAACCTCAAGGTTGTTGAAAGTTGATTGACCTGGCCTGGGTTAGTCAGTTATTGTACTCCGGTCTGGACCGTGATACTATTTTTCAGATGTATATTTATGTTCAGTATTGGCATATATCTAAACTAAACTAAACTAAACTAAACTAAACTAAACTAAACTAAACTAAACTAAACTAAAAACTAAACTAAACTAAACTAAACTAAACTAAACTAACCTAAAACTGAAACTATTTCACAAATAGTTTAACACGATCCACCTGTACTATATAGATCTAGTCAGTTAAGTTTGAGTAGCGCGTATTCATGGTCATAATTTATGACGTCTATCGCTCGGTGCCGTTCAATATCAGTTCAGTTTATTTCAATCCAATTAAATTCAGTTCATGTATTTCGCTTTTTGTACAAACGAATGTGGGAGCAGACAATACAGAAATGCAAAACATAATAATACATAATTGTTGATTTTTTTTTTGTGTTTTTTTTGCAGGAGGACAGGTTGACACTTATAATATACATCATAACGTTGAGTTTGGATGTGGACTGAGGTCACTGGGCTTTCTGAAAGTTCCATG
This sequence comes from Ellobium chinense, assembly GCA_033807755.1. Taxonomy (NCBI): domain Eukaryota; kingdom Metazoa; phylum Mollusca; class Gastropoda; order Ellobiida; family Ellobiidae; genus Ellobium; species Ellobium chinense. The sequence goes on from JAWQUT010000175.1 coordinate 297,775, forward strand.
ACGTTAATTAAATGACAAAATCCCTTTATTCTTACATTTTCGTTGATCGTTCTGATAAATGGGTGTAGTTTTCCAACAGAATTTTGTCCCAAGTACACATTAGTTCCTTAACTTTGACTATGTTTGGTGACGACAATCAAGGACAGTTTTTAGGGTCTTCCCTTCTCGCTAAATTTGTTACTTACGAAACAAGTGAAGGGCTTCATGGCAAAACACATTATACACCATTCGGGGGTTGTGGCAAAACAGACCAGATTCAAAGCATATTTTTCTGTGAAAGGCGAAATTTAAGTCTTAAATAATATATATCAAATGTCATTCTTTGAATGGAAATATACATGTATACTAAATACTCCATCTGCTACATGAAGTGTGTAGAATAAGCTAAAAATTTATATTGGTGGATAACGCGTTTTGCCTTGAAATCCTTCAAGTAAACAGTACCTGTCTTCTATGTCTGTAGTGCAAAAAGGGTATTTTCTTTCAGGTTAATCTATGTTATGTTATCTTCTACAGTTTCTACAGGTTTGATATTGCACTGTGATGTGCAATCTTCTGTTTCAAATCCAAAAAAAGTTGCAGAGGAGCTGGGCATTAAGGCATGCTCAAAGGTAACTGATTCTCCCCCTCCCCCTTCCTCCCAAATCCACCCCCAACCCTTTTAATTTAAAAAAAAACAAAAACCACCGAATGTTATATCCGTTTATTTTGAACATGCCTCTGGTGCAACTGTCTTTGAATTTGACATGGAACATTGCACACGTCGAAGTGCAAAATGGTGCAAATGTTATGGTGATATAGCACCCTCATCACGTGACGAAATTGGCCGATATCCGAAAACGCTACATAGAATTGTATTTTGCTGACAAATTTTCGCAGTCTTTTTCTCGAGGATAACATTAGATCTGGATGTTTTTCCCCAATAACTTAGAGTTTGCGCATTAACGATGGGATCTTACACCGTAAGAATTATAGTAAATGTGATGCTCAACGCTACTATGCCATCGTTATTGCGCAGGCTCTCAAGAATTTTGAAGGTATGGTCTTTTTCATCCCCAGCTGACCCTGTTTTCTAAAGTTTATCAACAGCTGTTGAATTATCATAATGAGAAATTTCTTTTTTATACCCAAGGTAAGAAGACTTCTTAAGATGAACAGTTTTACTGCTTTTATTTCCGCCTATAGCCCATGTCCTTAAATCTAGTAAGAAATTCTTTTTTAGATAGATTATATTATATCATTAAGATAATATTATGTTGTCAAGAACAAACGTAATAAAGAAAAAAAATAGTCAGGCAAGGACGAGGATTTAGGTTGAACGATAAGAGTGAATAAACAAGAAAGAGGTGGAAATAGAAATAATGAAGACTTTAGGACGCTACAGGCTTGTTGTAAAGAACTTCTGATGACTGGGGAAAGTAAACAATAAAAAATGAAAGACCTGAGACAGTTTGGGGATTTTAGATGAGGGTAGACAAGCCTTCTCTCTCTCTCTCTCGCTCTCTCTCTCTCTCCTCTTCCTTCCCTCCCTCTTTCTCTTTCTTTCTCTCTGACTTCGTCTTTCCCTCTCTCTCTCTCTGTCTCTCTTTCTCTCTATGTCTTCTTCTTCCTCCTCTCTCTTTTTCTCTTTCTTTCTTGTCTCTCTCTTCTTCCATCCCTATCTCTATCCCCCAGCCATCCTCAGTGTAACTAAAATATCTCCAGAAGGTCCCCACGGCACCCTGTCCACGACGCGGTATTAAATTCTACGTAGTCCTCTTTCACTCCGAGAAACGGTTGAAATATTACAAGGACTGTGAATATTTTCCGGAATGTCTTCAGAGTTTCGAGCGCGTGCCTTGGTTTATGGCGGCAGCTAGGCTTGCTCGCGTCATAGTTCAGGATTGATATTAATATTTAGAACCCTAGGGGGGTCGCTTGTCCAGACGGTTATCTAAGAGACCCTCCAGGGAAAGAGAGCTACAGTATCACAACCAACTTCCGGTTTTTTTGTCTAAGAGAAAGATTGCTGAAAAAGAAATAAAAAGATGGGCCGATCTAGGAGTTTGAAGAACAGAAGTTTTCTCCATCTTGGAGGTGCGAGACCGTGTGGTATGTGAGACGTGTTCAGAAACGGCAGACTGTCTAATCTAAGGTTTGTGTTTTTGGCTCTTCGGTCGGGCGGTTTGCGTTCTAGTGTCCTTGGGAGAGATACTTCACTCTACTTTTCTGACTCAATGTGAGTTTAAATGAGTACCTAGCGCTAGGGTTATAGGTGACCAAAGCGCTGCACCGCGGGCGATGACTTATTGTAATATTATGTCTTTATATGATATGTAGTGTTTGTGTATTATGAGTGAGATGTAAAACATTGTATAGCATTGTCAGTCAATTTCCATACGGAGCCAGTGTAAATCCTGTTTTCATTTCAGATATTTAATTTCGATACAAAAGCTCTAAATCTTGTTTGCATAATTTCAAATAATTAGATTACTTTTAATACAAAACTCTAAACGACTTTCTACTAAAGATCCAGTACCTCAGTGAGAGGATTGATTAGAAGAACCTAAATGCTCCTGATGGTGCCCTCCCTGGTCATGAGTGCATTATTTATTTCCGTTAATATTAATTTCCAAACGTGAATATCTCAAGAACTCGACATAGCCAAATTTGTGACTTCCTGATAGGTGCACGTGATCTTAAAGTTAGCATAATGATTACAGCACGATCGAGCGATGGACATCATGACAGTGAGGTGAGATACTGTAAAGACGCTAATAAGGTCTAGTCACCGCTCACGAGTGTGAGTCGCTTTGGTCACGTGATAAGGGTGTTAAATCACCACGAGTAAAGAACTATTTTGCACTGTGGCGTGCAGTCTTCCTTGTCAAATTCATTCAAAAGAGGGCCACTCCATAGCAGCATTCCAAGACATCGTCATGTTCAGTGCAAACTGATTTAAGATCACTCTTGTTTGGGAATAATTTTTTTTTAGCATTGAACATGTTCAACTTTGCCGCAGCTCTCTTTAGGTTTGATAGGGAAAGCTGCATGACGAAGTACCAAATGGTACATTAGTTATGCTGATGTCTTACCCGTATCATGTAACTATGGGGAAACGCAGCATAATATTATTTTACAAGACTAACACCCCATTTTACAAATGGGCAGGCAGGCAACGCACCAGCGGCAAAAGTATACCTAGCGCACCGAAAGGCATCATAGACGAATGCATTAGACGCCGTGAAGAAGTTGGACGATCGGCGAATCGGGCGGATTGAAAAGATTTATCGGAGATTGTATTTCGTTGCTATACACATTCTTTTTAAAAAAAAAGGGTAAACAAAATAAAGAGTTACTTTTTGTGTATTTTTCTACGAATTTAGGTGAAAACCGCATGGTTTTACGTTACGTAGTTCTCAAGAAATCTGTGACACAAATTTGGCTGAAGCGTTTTATTAATATAGATAACTCATTTGGTGTATAGTTAACTCCGTGCCTAGATTAACTTTGATGGTGAGTAATCAGGATACTCGTGCCAGTGTGAGCACTTAAATCCAAAAGCTGAAAAGATACAAAAAATGTTGATACTGCCATTTTATAGTGTGCCAGTTTACTGCAGTATATTTCAATTTAATGTACTTTAAACCCTGTTATTGCTTAAAAAAATTGATATGAAAAATAAATAGGATACCCGAGGCAGAAGAAAACAAAGAAAATCGTACAGAAGTTTAACCTGAAAACCTCATTAGAAGCCATCCTTCCTTTTACAATGTGAAACGAAAGTTTAAAATTTTGAATACAGTAGCCTGCTCGTCTAGTAGACGCATTCTGACATCGCATTATCAATATCGATAATCGACGATATTGGAGGCGTGAAGGCGAGAGTATTCAAGTTAATGGATATTTGGAAATATTAATCCAGTCACATACCTGCTTGGAGTTAATACATGATCTCGTATTAACCTAGCAGTGTTTGTCTTTAATAAATCCCTACACACAAGAAGTGGATACGGCTCGTATGAGGAAGGTTTTAATTATGTTCCTGATTATTTTGTCTTCCGCAGACATAGGAATCTTTCATTAACCCGACCAGCAATTTTATACCAACTGTTGGAGCCTCAAGCATTGTGGAGCTGTCGTGTTACATCCAAGATGAGGTGACGATCTTTGAAAGTCAAGAGGAGATAATTAATTACATATCCAGGAGGATGATCAGATGTAGCGGCAGGAATTACTGACCCTTAGAGGTGAGTTATAATCCGAGACTTTCAATCAGTCGGAAGTTGTCACCCTTTGTCTGTGACCAGAGAGTCGGATGGTGTCCCTTTGTTGTTGGCGACGTTCATTGCTTATTGTTATGCAGGTTTTCCCCGATCTGTTTAGATGTCACTGACCATTTCTTTGTCCACCGCCATGCCACCGTGCCACCATGCCACCATGCCACCATGCCACCGTGCCACCGTGCCACCGGGTGTGACAACACTGTGGAGCAAAATTACGAACTCGCTTTTCATTAAGAAACGGCTTCAAATTGATTCAGTCTTTAGACTCTGTATTTCCTGTTTCATTGTTCTAGATTAGGGAGAGCGTTAAACACCACTGGTGAAAATGATGTGCCAGTCTCAGTGTGTTAAACGCACGCCAGGCATGTCATCGCTAGATGTGTAATGTTCTGGTGTGAAATGACCATCGCACCAAGCGCTTTGAATTGCAGCATTACCAAATAGCTCAAAGCTTGCGCATTTACGATGGGATCTCCTACTAACGTATGAATTACATTAATTCTGGTTGGTGAGCGTCACTAACAGTGCATCCAGCACTGACGCATTATTGAAATTTCTAAAGATGATAAGAGATCCCATCGTTATGCGAAAGCTCTTTAATATCCACCTGCCAATGTGGGCCAAACTTCATCTGCATAATACCTGGATTATGGAAGCTGTTAAACTTCAAAATTCAGCATACTTTTGTGTGTGTGTGTGTGTGTGTGGGGGGGGGGGGGGGGNGGGGGGGGGTGTCAGTTTTTTTTTTCTTCTTGCGATTTTCTTCTTGGTCGATGTCTTGCTTTACTTCTTTCACCAGAGTTAATGGCGTTGTCTCCACTTCCTGCTTAAACAGAACCCTCGCATTGCCAAATAGAATCCCGCCGCTCTTCCGTACACCCTCTGATCTTACTTTTATGAGGTAGATTTTATTTGCTATGTTCTGTTCTCATACGGACTGTATATGACAGTGGTAGATATTGCAGATATGACATTTCCTGATGTTCCATCCATATTGCACGTCGTAAACTTGAATCAAACGTGTAGTCTACAGCAAGATCGCATGACTGAAAAATACGGTGTGCCTCTACGTCGCTGTGGCATAGCGAACCACAGGAAATCCGAACTTTAAAACAAAACTTCTTGGATAGCCACGGCACACCAATTACACTACACCAGCAACAACACCATCACAACCACCACCAACAACAACATGCCATTTACTCCACCGCCCACAATATTTACTCATCCACCCATCGAATGTCAACACCGGCTGTTGTGGACTGGATGGGCTAATTCGAATACTGCGGAGCAGTCTGATGATGCGGCATTCATGAATGGAAATTTTTTATTCGATATCTTACTTATCGTGAATATCTTTCAAAATTTTGATGCAACGTTGAAATGCAGGACTGTCACTTTTGTTCTCATATATTTTTCTCTCTCTCTCTTTCTCTCTCCTTATCATTTCCTTTCTCGCCACTCCTTCCATCTCCTCCTCTCTCCCCTCTCCGACTCCATACACCCAAAGTATCTTGTAAACCAATGGATGGTCATTGATATTATTTTGTGAGAATGCGGAAAAACAATTAAAGCTTTTTTTTTTCTCTGTTTAAATTGAAAACGGGCCTCAGTCGGTATAATTTCTGTTAAAGCGCAACTTTAGCATACACTAAAAGAGAATGGTACGTTGTCGCACATCTAAACACTTTCATGCCCACCTTTTTATGAGCAGAACTGGATTTTCGAGGAAGGAACAATCGATGAACTCTGGAAGGTCTGAGCCTATTATCAGTAGCGGGCTGTGACCCGTATCCACCGATACAGAATTCTGTGAGTTATATCCCTTTACCAGAGGGTTGGTCAGTTTTACAGGGGAAGCCAAACAGATAACAGTTTTCTCTAAAACATAATAAAGTCTCCTTGGAAGTTGAATCGTCTCCTGTCCTGAGATGAATAGTATTCTTGTTCGTGTCATCTTAAGCTACACAAAGATTTTTGAGAGCTTGCGCATTAACGATGGGATCTCTTACCATCATGAAAACTTACATTAGCCCTGCGTGTTGAACGTCACGAAGGGCGCATTCAGCACCGGTGCTCTAATGTAATTCTTACGATGGTAAGAGATCCCATCATTAATGCCCAAGCTCTGAATTATGAATTTAGTGTTCTTTTTGAAGAATAGACAATATCAATATCCTTAGCTTAGAATCCAGATTCATATTCATATTCATATTCACAAGACAGTGTTTCCGTTGTAACAGTATTACAAAATATGGACAGAAAGCTCCCATTGAATAAAACATCCGCTGACAAAAGGACAGGCAACCAGACAAATGGACAAACAAACAATCAGAAAAACGGACAGACAGTTAGACGGATAGACATTTCAACATCCTAACAGAAGAAATGTCTAAGTCTACATATTAAGTCAAAGACGCATTTCAATATCGTTGCAGAAAAAAAACAACAACAACATAATGCTGATAATAATGGTCTGGAGCGCTCACTTTGGAATCCCATTGATTTATTCAACAGAAGATATTATATTCTGATTCCCTTGAGACTTGGTATCGGCTATTCAGACCCAAGTAAACCCATAAGATTGTTGATAATGGAATGTATTTATGTATTTCACTGAAGATGAAGCATCGACTGTGATTAGACCAGATGTCCGCGTAATCGCCGAAGTAAAAAATATTCGGTAATCGTTGCGAAGGGGGACTGCTTGAAACTCGTCCAGCAGTGGGATACTGTCCGTTCATGAATTCACTACACTGCTATGCGATATCGTGTTATTGAAATACTCCACGAGAACAAAGGATGCCAGACTAGGATTTACGACTGACGATATCACATTAATGTATCGATGAGGTGAAAGATACATCAAGCAATACATGCCTGATCCACCCGTGTTAATTCAAAAGGCTCTGAAAAGTGAGTGAAAAGGATAAAAACAGTGTGCATCAGGAATGCTCAACCTCTTCCAAAAAAAAAAAAAAAGGAACGAGGAGGAGCACAGTTTTGTACTCGCGCTATCATTAGAGAATAGACGAATACTACAAACAAACAAACAAGCAAACAAACAAACAAACAAACAATCAAGCATACAAACAAACAGGCAAACAAACAAACAAACAAACAAAAGAGCGCTCACTCTCTTTATGATCAATATTTGCACCTGAGCTCAAATCTGAACGTGTGCATTTCGCAATTTAAGTGGTCACAAAAGCTCTTGCCCCTCTATGTTTGATTGGTGAATTTGAAAACTAGCAGAGGTTTTTTTTTTTTGTTTTTGTTTTGTTTTAAATTTATTTTGGTAACTTTAATTAATACAGACTTTTCATGGACACGCGTGTTCAAAAGACTTAACGGCGACAATCTCTGAGGGCAGCACCATATATGTATCGCTAAGTTATTTACTCTTGAATCAGCACCTCATGAAAAACTGTCGTGTTTATGTAAACACATCGACCCGGAAAGTAGTTCCGGTAGCAGTGCTTGTCATGATACGAATATTATGTACGGGCACTTACATCCGTCGCCACTCAAAGCAGATTTTACAGTTATTTAATTTGCAATCATTCTAGAAGTAGAATAGTATGTCTTCAGGTTACAGAAGCCTAATCCAATTTCCCTCTTTGAGCCAATAAACTGTTTTCTCTACTGTCACTGACAAGAAATTCCACAATTTCTAGGTCTTCTTTAATTATTTGCAGAATTCAATAAGCTTATTAAAAATGATGTTCAAGATATATATCTTGCAGTTCGTTTTCGAGCTGCGAACCGATATATCGAAAGGTGTAAACAAGCTAACCAGTTTCCTTAACGACAAGTGCTCCGCACAGAAGGCCACACCGAAACCGAAGTGAATGACCCAAACTTCGTGCTTAATTTACAAAATCAGGAGAGAAAGTAAAACAATTCGCAGGTACGTTCGCAAATCTAGGGCCCATTCTCTGTCTTCCTAACGCATGTAACAGCATGTTATTTTCAGCCAATTAGAAGTCTGTAACCTGAAATTCAGATGTGTCCTGTCTAAAACGTAAATCCATGTCTCTTCATTATAACACAGGACGTTGAACAATAATTAACATTTTTTTACTCTATAAGGACTTCGTTTTTGCTTCCTTCACGGATCATATTTTGGTCCGCGGCTAAGCACCCTCTTCACACACCTTCCATAGATACTGTGCATTGTAAAACCTGGCTTGAAAGACAGAGGACTTCGGCGAACGTCCATTGCTAGCACGTCAAGTCGGAGCCTCACCTCACCCCGTCGCCAGTGTTACTTAAGGTGGGTCAGGACATCGTTGGTAGAGCGCTGTGCCGAGAGAAACACGAAAGCCCGAAAATATGAATGGGAAAGTAGGTTAATTGTCATGCACGTGCGCTGTTAAATAATATTAACATTGGCAGTCATGACAGAGATATGGACTTTACAACAGGTCCACACCATCAGCGATTTTACCGTACTGTGGTAGTAGTATGGTAACAGTAAAAAAAAAGTAGGTGTAAAATGAAAAAAAAAAAAAGAAGAAAATACGACGTTTACTTACACTTTAGGGAATTGATTTACAATGTTATAAATGCCATGCATAATGCATAATATAAAGACATATAACAATACACACCATACATGTAAATACATAATATTACAAAAACCATACATAACAAAGTCATTGCTGGTAGAGTGTAGAAGTAGTTGTAGTAGAGTTGAGGTAGTTGTGGTAGTAATTGTAGGAGCAGTAATGGTAATAGCAGCAGCAGCAGTAGCCGTAGTAGTTGCACTACCGTCTACTATTACTGTTACTACTACTACAACCATTCTGAATGTCATAGAAACTCATTTGGTCATTTCATTTTAACTGAGGTTTGTACCAGAGGCCAGCAAAAACCACCACGCTAAAAGGCAAAAAAAAACCCTAGAAGCAATGTTCGAAAACTGCGCCCATTTATCAAAATGATCAGTGAAAAATGTAAGATTATAGGAATATTGTCATTTAATTAATGTCATGGAAATTTACAAGCTCCTTATCTCAAATCGAAAACAGATTAACAGGACATCCATCAATTTGTTGTAGATATTTTCAGAGCTCTCTGGACAGCGGAGTTATTAATGTCACAGTCAGTAGGACGGACTGACAAACAAACAGATTGGCAGTATGCCCTCAAATATAAAAAGACGAGCTACGCGATAATGTTCTTTTGCGCTATTTCTTAACCAATGACGATGTGACTTGTTTTAAAAAATAACATTTGAATGTTGCATTGCGTTGAAGCGCATGCACGCACGCACGCACGCACGCACGCACGCACGCACGCACGCACGCACGCACGCACACACACACACACACACACACACACACAAACACACACACACACACACACACGTATCCCAGTTTTCAAACAGCCTATCTCTAATAATTAGGAGATCTGCCTACATCTGTACCGATGACGTTCAACCACGTAAAAGCCTGTAATCTCGGAACAAACTGTTTTGCAAGTGGTGTCAGTTACACAAGTACGTTAGAGACACCCATGATAAATGGAATCTTTTAAACTTTCCATCAGGAATAATCCCTTCTGCGATTTGTTTTCATTTTCGATTTCCTTTCACATAATGCGGAAGTAAAGTACCACGATTTTGTTTTGTCATTTTGGTTTTTTTTTTTTTAATTCAGCGTGATATAGATGAGTAGCGAACAAACACGCTTAACCCTCTAGTGCCCACTGGTCCATATTTAGCAACCCACACGACCCGGTGGTCCAAGACTATGGCACGGATGTTTCAGTGCCCAAAGGTCCAAATTTGACCCCAAATTTTTCACCTATTATATATTGAAATTGTTCAAAATCAATGTTTTATATGTATTTTGAGTGGCATTTGAAGTGTGTATGTGAATTTTCAAAATTTTCCTACCAGTATTTCTATGCCTGGGCACTAGAGGGTTAAGTCATTGAATGATTTAAGAGGTAGACAGGAGATTTGTCATGGGCAGCCCTCAACGTGTTAACACGATTCCATAACGCTGTGCTGATTCGGTACAAAAATCTCATTAGTTTAAAAGCAGCGGCTTCCTTTTTAAGTTAGTTTATCAAAGGAAACAAAACACAACAATCCAAACACATTAAAAAAAAAGTGACATCAAAGACAACAACATGCCATTATCCACAGTACCCCTGACCTAATGTAACTGCAATTTGTTTAATCGATCTTTTGGTTAATGGCAACATTTTTTTCGCTGCTGTCGGAAAACAGTGGCGTTGTTTAATCACAAACTTTTCCACATCCACGTGAAGTTGCAATTCAGAGGAGTCCACTGTTTAGTGTGATGAACAGGTCCGTAACAACCAGGCACTGCGGCGTCACCCGGGGTGGGGTGAGAAGAGCATATGGGAGTGAAGATTTGAGATTAGAGCTTACGCCCATGGCTATGAACAAGTCATAGTCTATATACTTATCTAAAAAGAACGTTCTCGCCCTCATTCACTGGTATCCACAAAAAATATCCAAATCCAGGACGTATTGGACCGGGAAAATATACGGAAACATTTGGGGGTTGAAGATCTGTGGGAACTGCTGTTGAGTTTCTCATATACCATATTTTAACAGTTAAGAACACTTGTTCTGACAACGCGACTTCTATACACACACACACACACACACACACACACACACACACACACACACACACACACACACACACACACACACACACACACACANCACACACACACACACACACACACACACACACACACACACACACACACACACACACACACACACACACACACAAACGCCACCTCCCTTAGCATGTGGATGTCAAGGGGAAGCATATCCGGTGTGTCCAACTAAATGCTGAAAAGAAGATGCAGACCATCGTGGCGTGCAACTGTCATTTGCTCATTCTCTGTTACTACACGAGAAAGGGGATCCTCATCAGTTTTTCTGTTTGACGGACGGATCCTAGTCTCGGAAAAGACCAAAGCACTCAATGCCCGGCGGAGTCTCAGAGTGAGTGCTTTGGTCTAATCTCGGTTGGAATCAGCCATCAAACAGAAACACTGATGAGGCTTCCCGTACTCATTGAGTAACATAATTAAGAGAAAACACTATTCCACGTTATAAGTCTAGATTTTGTCTGCTGTTCAGTCTTTCGATACTGGAAGTCAGCTATGCTGCTTATGACTAATATGGCGTCCAGTGACTCTATCAGTGTGAGCAGTATGTGAATTTAGTTTGCTCAATGCACGTGTTAAAACATTGGGCAGTTTCAGTGACTGTTGAACTTACCGTGGTGAGTAGTTTAAAAACTGTTGCCTGTTGGTGCACACTTTATAAAAAACGCCTTGATTGTGGGTAATTTCTCTTGACAACGTGAATATGGGGTGTTTTTGGTGACATGATTTTCTAGACGTGAATAGAGTGATGTAGTTTTGTTGACCCGGGATGTGGAATTCCTTGTAGCTATTTCATGCCTGGCTTAAGAGTGACATCTACTAAAAATAGCTTTGCTAATAATATAAGAACAGAAAACTTGTAGTTCTACGCCATTTTTTAAGAGAGAAGAAAAAAAATGTCGCATGAAGCTTTTTGATGACACAGACAGACAGACAGACAGACAGACAGACAGACAGACAGACAGACAGACAGACAAGACAGACAGACAGACAGACAGACAGACAGACAGACAGACAGACAGACAGACAGACACCACCCTAACACACACACACACACACACACACACACACACACACACACACACACACACACACTCACACACACACACATTATAATGTGGGTTGGGCGTAAGGAATCGAGGGGAGTCTATTGACGCAAATCAATGTGTTGATTTCATGTTCCAAACTTTTCAAAAAAAAGGACCGTAACATAACCCGACCATTCAATCTGAAAGATTCGCGCAGAAAACGATAGCATTAATTGATTACATTTGGCATTTCCACGAACATGATAAAAATTCTGCGTAGATCCAGACTGAACTGGTGTGTGTAAAATGTGTAAGTTGATGTGTCAGATAAACATTCACAGTTTGCTCATTCTTGACACTTTCTCTCGATCCATATGGTTTCTGTCTGTCTTCCTGAGTGTACTGTCTTTTCTGCCCGCTAGTCTATTAATTTGTCTGTTCAGACAATATGTTATGTTTTGTTCGTCTGTCTGTCAGCACAGTCTGCAGTGTCTGTCTGCTCGTCTGCCTTCCCGCCTGCTCGTCTGTGTCAACCTTCCCCACCCCTCTCCATTCAAGATCCATAGACACAACCTGTCCGTAAGATGTCACTTCTTCTAACTGCTGTATGTATATGTGAATAATGAATAATCCTTTTAGCAATTACATTTACGTAAGACTGATGTCACAGTATGTAATGCGACGTGGAAAAGATCAATCTTTCACACATGTAGGATGTGAATATAGATATTAACAGCAGATACTCACACAAGATGAGACGGGGGATGATAGCCCACTAAAGAAAGGGCAGAAAAAAAGAAAAAATGAACGAACGAGCGGACGAACGAACGAACGAACGAACGAACGAACGAACGAACGAACGAACGAACGAACGAACGAATATGCTTAGACTCGAACTGGCGACCTCTACATTGATATCTCCTCCCCGTCGGCTGGATTTTCCGAAGACGCATATTACATTATAGGAATGTCCATAGTTCTTTTGAGCACTGTCTTTGCCAAACCTACCTTGTATAAGTATCTTGTTTGTGTTAACACCCACATTCTCTGTTATTATGGAACTGCCCTCGTACAACTGAAGCTTAAGTTTTCTTCTAAAGCTCAGCAAGAGTAGAGCACTCTCAGTGATTTCGAAATCAAGGGAAATAATGTTAGTCAAAAACTGCTCTTCAGTAATACATTTGTTACTCATTTTATATCATACCTCTTTGAAGGAATACAGATATCAAGCTTACCTTTATTTTGAATTATTAAGATATAATAAAAAAAATATATATCTTGGAAAATACTTCTAATTCATTTTCCTAGGAAAGTGCTCTTACTGATTTCTGAAATATGCTCTTCAGGTCTAGATAGCTGAAGGAACGGCTTAACATGCCACCTAGAAGGTAATTGCACATATACATTCAAGAGTACGATAATGAAAACCAGAATTCTGGCAAATTTAAAATTTAAAAAAAAAAAAAGAAAGAAAAGTGATGTATCATTTTTTTTGCTTTTTGGTGGGCAACACAGTTTCTGAGTTTCGATACTTCCGATTTTAGTGTTGTCGGAATCAGATGCCAGCTCCAGAGTTTTAATACCAGCTCGATGCAGTTTTGACGGTATCAAAATATTTTGATGCTTCCACTGTCAGTGGCTGGACAAGTTGGAAATATTACAGTAACTTGGGACATCGGAACTCTTGTGTATTCTTATTCTGAATTGTTTACAGACTGGATTTTTATAGTGGTAGTGTATTATTCATTAAGGTGCTTTGAAGCTCATTGGGATTGATACACAGTTATTTACTACAGTATATACATGTATATTCCTCAACAGGGGCCAAAGGGGCAGTGAATAAATGTAGTTGTCTCTCGCATAAAATACATAAAGCCAAAGAAAAAATAGTGTACCTAAGCCTACGACCATCTTGTTAGGCTTGCAGTCCTCTTGCATACTATCTATCTATCTATCTATCTATCTATCTATCTATCTATCTATCTATCTATCTAATCTATCTATCTATCTATCTATCTATCTATCTATCTATCTATCTATTTATATCTATCTATCTATCTATCTATCTATCTATCTATCTATCTATCTATCTATCTATCTATCTATCTATCTATCTATCTATCTATCTATCTATCTATCTAT
>JAWQUT010000175.1:312137-328788 GCA_033807755.1 Ellobium chinense
TCGAGGAGGGGGGAGGTGATAGGCTACAAGTCGGTTAAAGACATTAATTCGTTTATATTGTGGGTGGTTTTGCTGACCTTGTCTATCAAATTAGCACTAAGGTTAATCAAGATTTACAAGGTGTCCTTTCTTATTGCCCCAAGTGCCTGCAGAATGTCAGGCATTTTTTGCCCTATATTTTCTGGCACAGGGATTTTTTGTTTTTATCCTGCAAGGGTGTTGCCAAAGAAAGGTACGTCTCTGGAATTAAGATAACAGAGCTGAAATCAATGGGCGATACAAGATCTTGGAACTGCCCCAAACAGTTGGTTTTTGTTTTTGTTTTCTCACTTTTTTTGTGGTTTTTTTTTTCTCCTCAGTCATCCTGCCCAATATTTTCTAGGTCAACACAAGTTAACTTCTTATAACGAGATGGCGGAAATTTAGATCTAGGCTGTTATTTGTAAATACAGTTTGAACAACAATGTTTGAACGAAGTTTATCGAAGACAAGACGTCTAAACCACAATGTGATATGGGGCACACGTTTACAAATGAAAAATGACGAGACACATTAAACATCAAACAAGAGTCACTTAATCAATAAATCAAGAAATCAGTCAAACAATCAGTTCATTAATCAATCGATCAAGCCGTCTGTCAGTCGTTCCACTCACCAATCAGTGGATCAACTTTATCTAGCACCCAAATCCGGCAACTATAAGGCATGAATAATGACTAAGTATATTTATTTTGTATTTATGGAATGTTTTACTACATTCTTATGGTCGCACTTAGTTTTACCTTCTTATTCTCACTGCAGCTGTGTCTTACTCAATAATCGATAATTGGTATTCTTTATACTGACTCTCAGCGCGGGTTCTCACTCACAGAGGCAGATAATTAGTCGATATTGTCGATACTGCATTTTTATTAACTTTATTTCAAATTTTATGCCATTGTATCGCTACTTAGATCTAATATTTACACATTTAAACAATTGGGAGGAAAAGAACGCTAATCAAAATTACAGTATGACTTGCAACCAGTCAAAATGGGGTATAAATAGGTCTCCAGACTAGACCTGAGATATCAAGCCCTGAAGAATTTTTGAGCTGTCCAGTATCAAATTTTTGCGTGTTGCAGAAATTAAGAGTAAGATCATTATTTTCTGAACACAAAACTGTTGACTTTATGGGTGAAGGGTACTAACTGTATATAGATATGAGTTTAAGTGAAGCAGACTAGATGAGTTTTACAAAGACAAATAATTCTTCAATTTCGATTTTCTCATAATATTTTCCATTGCATGAAGGTATCCTCATCTACTTCAAACTACGGTATCTCAGGCCAGAACAGTGCTGGGTTTAACTACTCACAATGAAATTACAGTTTATACCAATAGTTTGATTTTGTCAACCTAGATTTTGCTTACGCAAAATATACATACAGAGAGAGAGAGAAAGAGGGAGAGAGAGAGAGAGAGAGAGAGAGAAAGAAAGAGAGAGATAGAGAGAGAGAGAGAGAAAGAAAGAGAGAGAGAGAGAGAGAGAGAGAGAGAGAGAGAGAGAGAGAGGAAAACCAAACTAACCTCAATCTCAATTAAGAATTTTCAGCTAAGTATTTCTCTGACCTTTGACCTCAACAGCTAGCCTATCTCATGAATCATTACGCCATCACAGTATCGATATCTCGTCGATGATTCAGAAGTTGTGAGTACTCACTTTGTAGATATTTGAAAATATCGAATATCGGATCACAGCGTTGTTTCTGACTTCTTCCAGCCGACGAGGCTCTGCTTCATGTTAATTGTATTACTCCCTTCTCACACAATTAAGCATGCGCATGGAAATATAGTTCCAGACCATATAAATCTAAATAAGCACCGTGCCCGCCATTCTAGCATTTATCTCCTGAGACTCCCCATATCGTTATTGTCGACGAATAATGCCGCTTCCCACATACATGGAATTCGGAGAAAAGAGGATTATACGAGGTGCGATCCAAAAGCCCCGTGGCTGTGCCTAAGAAAGTTCATACACGTTTAAAAAAAACCAAACAAAATTTTTTATTTACCCTTAGGGAAATTGGTTTACATTGTCATACATCTCATTCATAATACAAACTCGTTGAACAATACACATTAAACATCAAAATACGTATTATTACAAATTAAATACATAACAAGATCGTTGCTGATCGCCCGCGGTGCAGCGTACTGGTCGCCCCAATTATGCATTTTATTCATAATACAAACTCATAGAACAATACACATCGTACATGTAAATAATATAACATTACAAATGGACATAATAAGGTCATTGCTAGTCGTCCACTGTGCACCATCTTGATTGTCCCAGCTCTAAAGCTAGATACTCATTTATACATGATTCGAGCGGGGAAAGAGAAGAGGAATGTCTTTTCCAAGAACACTGCAATGTAAACCATCTGCATAACACATAACACAGAGTCGAGAGTCGAACACACAAACCTTAGACTTGACAATCTTCAGTTTCTGGGTACAACTCACAAACCACACGGCCACGCTGTATGCGTGAGACAAATCTTTCATCACCCTCGAAATAGTCCAAATGGAAGTCAACACAATGATTCCAACGCAGGTGTCATGCCTAGAATCACCCTTGGAGGTTTGTAAATGTCAGCCTGTCAAGCATCATCTGCGATTCACCTTAATCTTCTCTTCTGACTCTCCGTCCCTTCAGCTGAATTTCCATCCTTGGGAAGAGGAAGACTTCTGTCAATGCTGAATTTTACTGAGGAGTCCAGAAATGATTGCGCGAAGCTGTAGGACGGAAGTGACTAACAAACTCCTTATGCTCATTCCACATTTGCCGAAGTCGCGTTTTGAGATTTTGAGAAATCCAGCACTCTGAACTCGTTGCCCAGGACAAAATTATGAGGTAGAAGTGGGTTAGCTTTGAAACTTGGAATACAACATCAAAACAAAACTTTGCGTTTTGTATTATTTGTTAAAAAGATGAATGGAGGATCAGAGTAGTAGAAATAATTGAAAGTATCAAATACAAACAACAACTACAAAAAATGCGAATGTTGAATAAGCATGCCAAAATAGCGCAACAACTTTTGACGGCTGCACCATGACAACGTACCAGCGCACTCCGCCCTCAAAGTTAAAAAAAAAATTATTTCAAAATGTATGCCATTGTGTGACTAATTAGATCTGAGCTTTCACATTGAAACAATTGGGAAGAAAACAAAGCGCAGCAAAATTACCGTATGACTTACAGCCAGTCTTTGAAAAGTTCAAAAAGAAAAATAAAAAAAAATGACCGTTTCCTCTACTTCAGTATTTCCCGGACGTTGCTCATTTGACTTTGTATGACCAAAAACATGTATTTCAAAGGACCGGGCTCCAGGAAGTATTTATGAATACTGTAATTCTACGGTAAAACCATTCATATTCACTACGCTACGCTGAACGCTACTGTAAAGTAAATTTGCAGGCCAACGCCAATCTTGTTAGAATTTTGCAACCCGGTATCAGTTGATTGGCCGGCAGACAACACGTTCAAAGGTCATTGTCCGTAACAATGATCACGCAGCCAGCAGGAAGCTGGACCCAAGGTGCCTCGTGCTGTGAGGTTAAAAATGCGATGCGAACGAGCTGTATAGTTTGAGCTGATGTATACATAACAGCGTAAATCAAGTTTTCAGGAGCAAAAAAAAATACCAACATATACTGGAGTTGTATGCATGGAAAGACCCAACTCACTATACAGTTGGTACACTATAAAATAATTGAGTTTATACATGGATTCTGATATCGTCGTCAGTGCAAAATTCTGAACGAAATGAATCCAATTTCTTTGCATGATAAAAATGATCTAATTTTCGGGATACGATCTTATACACTAGCAATGAAGATAAAACTCAGAGGATATCGCATTAGATGACATTTCACGAGAATTCTTCAAATAGTTATTCAAGACCAGAAGCATCAACCTGGCTGCAATGCCAGAAAGAAAATAAGAAAAAAAAATGATTTGCGTTTTGAAGTTGAATCCGGGAAAGATAATTTCACGGGCGAAATTAACGAATAAAACCGATAACAGCGGCAATTTTCGGTAAGATCAAAAGATGGCGAGGCCGTTTGCTAATCTTTACGCTTCGTTCGTGAGGTGAAACGTGAGGGTATTGTCATACTTAGCAGACTTTAGTTTCTCTCCATCTTTCATTCCTGACGGCTTAGAAAGAAGAGGAGGACATAACTGAGGAAGAAGTCGGACATTTTGAGATAAGAAACTCGAACATTTTATTGATTGATATCTCTAATTTCTGTTACAGAATTCTAGGCATGTAAGCATTGTTTTCTTTGCACTTTTCTCTCATTCTATTCATCCTTCTTTCATTCTCCCATTCGTTTTTTCTCTTCTTTGTTTTCCAGAGCAAACATCTCAAAGCAAGTAAGTATGACAATACATCATCAATCCTGTATTTTTAACATCATTTTAAATGACACTAACCCTCTAGCGGGACAAAAACAGGTCTGTTGGAAGCATAATAGCGAATTCTATTAATTTATTATCATTAGCAGAGTGAATGTCCAGTAATTTTATACGCAAAATGCAGTAGTAGTACATGTAATATGTTATTTAAAAGAAGATTGCAGGACAGTCATCACCACCGTCATCATCATTGTCATCGCCAAAATCACAAATTTCTTTCTCACTGTCAGCACAGTGACCATGTAGGGAATTCGATAGTAATGGCAAAAAACCCGCTTAGTCGTAACTTTATAGAAATTGGGAAATACTTGCGATAAGCCGGAGGATGCCAATAACTGCGGTTTGCTTCGTTTTCGACTTCTGCATATACACATGCGCTATACTAAATTTAAAGTCTATGAATAGACTCGGCATGCCTGGGAGACAAATTCACAAAGTATAGACTGCTGGTAATCATCTACCATTATCAAAGCGAGACAGACAAACAGACAACACGATAGAGGCTACAGAATGTCCAATGCACCAAAATGCACCATGAACAAACGCCTAGGACACCATGAAAAATTTGGACAGAGGCTGGCGACCAGAACTGCCCCATCCCAAAATGATAAAACGTCGAAAAAAAAAAAGAAGACAAGTGGTATTTTGCCGATTTTACTCGCCTAGAACACATACATAGGGAATTTTTGTTAGTGTTTTTGTGTTTTATGGACTGATCCCAGCCGAGATTTAAACCGAGATATTAATTGCGAGTCTGCGTCTATTATTATTATCATTTAACTTAGCGAGTAGTTATAAACTATTGCCTGTTGGTGCATATTCAATAAAGGTTACAAATCTGTAATGGGATTGGAACCTTTTTTTTCCTCTATGGGCTATATTAACATTTTAGGCTGCTCTCGGAACCCAAAGTTTTAGCTTTCACCCAGACTCGTACCAAATTGAAGCTCATCATGTGGCCCAGATTTTAAGACTGACCCAACCCTAGCAAGCCCATTGAAATTTTTATCATGGTTGTTATTTGTAAACCTTTTTCACTGGTCAACGCCAAACCCCTCCTCTTCCGCCTGAACACACCCTTGACCTGGCAGTTCCAGCCCAGGGCTAGATAGTGCCTGGCAAAATAAAGTAAAATGGACACAGTTTTCCATGATATCGAAATTTGCCCCCCTGGATCCCTTATCACTGGAAGCAGGGCATGCCAAAAGAGGGAAAAGGGGAGGTGAAATATAACACATAAGTAGTGGGACCCAACCCAATAGTGAACGTACAATGACAGGCCTGTAACCTTTAAAAACATTTTTGGGATTAGATAATCTCCCTTGGCGACTTGCATGTAGAGCGTTTTGATGACGTAATTGTCTAGATATGAATGAAGTGACGTGGTTTAGTTGACGTGGAATGTGGAATTCCCTGTCAGTATCTCATGTCTTGGTTAAGCCTGACATCTCACTCTAAAAACAACTTGCTGAGATGAGAAACGAACGTCCTTTACTTTTCTTGGACATCTGGTTCCTCTACTACCCACAGCGACGAAAAAGAATAAAAGAAAAGGAACCACCGAGGTGCACCTTTAGATATATTGGATCACGAAATATGTTGTGATCAAGCGGAATGTGCGTTTAAGAAGATTGCAGTTAATGGCTGGCATTGCTAAACAATTTCAATAGCAGGTTAATAAAAGTCTTTTTTTTTCTCGGAAAGCGCATTCTATTGTAATAAATCCAGCTTTCATGTTGAATGTTCGCTCGCTCCCAGTGTGTGAGCAAGAGAGACCGAGGGAAATAAAGTAGAAAAAAAAAGAAGAAGAAGATTGAGAAAAGGAATTTTCATTACTGCAGGAAGTAATAATAGATGCAGATTTAGAGCTATTTGAGGAAAATTGTACGATAAATCAAGCTCTCAGCCCCATGGAGAGGATTTGCTCACATCAAATTCTTGAACTGAAATAGCTTGAAATATATCCCGATTTAATCCAAAGGTTGCTGCATGTTCATCAACATTTTATCAAATTGGGTGTTATATAGCTTTGACAGAGAGATCTGAGTATGATGGTCTATAAATAGACTTGGGAAATTATTTTGTGGTTTTTAGAATTATCCGAATATAACAACCGCTCTGGGTACTATAAAAACCTCAGAAACTAACCGACCAACCAACTGACCGACTGACCAGTCCGTCTACCTACCTACTTACCTTCCTACCTACCTACCCACCTACTTACCTAGCTATCTACCCACCTACTTACCTAGCTATCTAGCCACCAACTTACCTACTTACCTACCCACCACCTACTTACTTACCTACCTACTTACATACCTACCTACCTACCCACTTACCTACCTACCTACTTACCTACCCACCTACTCATCTACCTACCTACCTACCCACCTACCTTGTACAGCAATAAAGCATGTGCTCAAGACATACATAGATATACATTAGTTGATGGTGAACATTCTCGGAAAAGCTTTCCCTGGACACACCCACATGAGACAACGCAAATGACGACTTTTTGATGTATAGGATAGGACTGCCATTGTCTGAAATGTCATATACGTTGTTCACAGCTTCTGGATTCCGATATATCAAACATTTAAAACCGTCCTCTGAGATCTTCAATCCCACACGTTTTCGTATATTTTCACGGACCAGTACGCCCTACATTTGAAGATGTTGGTGAATACGAATGAGTGAGAGAGGGACAGTTCTCATTTTATTGACACAGAGATGTTCCCTGTTTGTGTAAAACAGTCAAGAAAAGTACACCCGGCATGTCTATCCATGTGCCAGTTTATGTTGTGTGCTGATGCCAAGAGACAGCTATCCCCAGTCAAACCATTTTCTTGGCTGTAGATGCATTGGCACTATTCTCCAATCAATTATTCACAATACTGGACTGTCTAATAGTGTCTGTCCACTAAAATGCGACTCACTCGGGTTGATAAAGATCTGTTGCTCCCCAAAGCTCACTTTCTGGTCACCAAACTGATGACCTGTCTTGTAAGATGCCTGGTAGGGTTGTTTAAGGTAAGGGGGGAGGGGAGAGGTGCGGGGTGGGAAGAAAGGGGCCTTATCACACCTGTAACAGAGCTATTGGTAGGTAATTGGATCACTTTGTCAGCCATTTAGCCCGTACTTCTACTTCATCATACAGTGTCAGTGAGATATTATGGAATATTAATAATAATAATGATACTAATGATTATATGTTATTATCTTGCAGTGCTGATCTTTGCATTTATGGTCACTGAGATGTTGAGACTATCCTACGTAAATTCCCAGTTTTTTAGTAACTTTTTTATGTAAGTGTTACACTCATTCGATATTTGCCCAAGACACTTTTTTTTTCAGGTTTTGAGTAATTGAATGCTCGAAACCTGTTGCTCCCAGCAAAACAATGAGGCAGGTTTGGTTTAGCTAGCGTATAAAATTGGGATATTACAATAAATCCAAAACTCTACGTTGTTTTACTAGGAAAAAGAAGCTAAATGGAAGATCATAAACAATTCAGATCGTTAAAAAAATTATTTAGGCAAAGTATGTGGAATGAAAATGATGGTATATAATTTTTTTAAGAAGTGCCCTGAAAAAATAATATTACCTTTAAGTGGAAGCCGAAGTTCTTGTAATCGACAGCACTTGGGGAGGTCGGATTGGAGGTGAAAGGGCAGACGAAAAGTGTGTGTGGTTCGGTTAGTGTTGGTGATGTTTTTGTTTTTTTTAAAGAGTTTTTTGGTGGGGGTAGGGAAGGGGGTGGAGGGTATTTGGGTAAAAAGTTGCTCGACTAGGAAGTGCGTGCCAACCCGTGGGAGATCTTTGTGGGTTCCATGTCTGAGTGTAATTGACAGTTTTATACTTAACAGGGTCTGGAGACGCAATAGACCTTGGCTTCACGAAAATATCTGGCGAGATGATTGTGTGTGTGTGTGTGTGAGAGAGAGAGAGAGAGAGAGAGAGAGAGAGAGAGAGAGAGAGAGAATGGATGATGGTGAGGAGAAAAGATGGATAAGGAGAGAGGGGGACAATGGAGATGAGAAAAAGGAGTGAGGTAAGGAGGGAGAGACTGGATAACGGTGCAGTTGTGGATAAATAGAGTGAGAGATAGATAAAGAGAGAGAGAGAGAGAGAGAGAGAGAGAGAGAGACACAGACAGACAGAGAGAGAGAGAGATAGAGAAAAAGAAAGAGGGGTCAGTGAAGACTTCGAGCGTCGCCACTCGTAGGGATTTTTCTCTGCGGTAGGGTATACTAGATTTACGAAAAGCCATAATCTCTTAAGTATGGGTGAATCGCTATTCGTAAATTATTTGGAAATATCGTGAAATGTAGAGTAAAATAGGTAGAATGCTTAGATTTCTTAATTTTACCATTAAAATGATAGGATTTTCCCCCCACTAATTTCACTTCCATATCATGCTTTAAGCAGTATAGGAAACAAATCATTCTTGCTCCGGGGGGAAAAAGCACATGACCAGAGTGGCAACACTACGTGTACAAGAGGAACGCTGTTTATTTCACGTTTTTTTTTTTTTTAACACAAACACAGAGAGAAAGAAAGTAAGAGATAATGAGAGACAGCGAATACAGACATATATCAAAGAGACACTTAGTTCACGGAGGGGACGGAGAGGGGGAAGAGGAATGGGTGCACAAGGGTTACAGAGGTATTTTCACTTTTTTTAAAGTTCAATCCCAGTGGCCGTATGCATAATCCATACTTTAATTAACGTACTGCTTTAACCACGGTGAACACTACAAATGTTTTGTGAGTTTCCCGTGGTTACCGTAGTGCGTTAACTAACGTATGGATTATGCATACGGCCACAGGTTCACATCGTGGATCACTATTTTTTCTTCCCCCCCCGAATTTCGCGAGGAAAACATTTCAAATTGCAGTTTACGGTCACGCCGAACGCAATGGTAAAGAAAACTGATATAAAAATGATAGCATTTGAAATATGGAAACAAATCCATCTGAGTCGATCTAATGTCCACGGCCATTTTGTAGGCGGGGCTTGGCTACCCACAATAACGATCGGATGGTGCAACTTTAAAGTACAGAAGAAGGAAACCATGTCTGACCTGAAAGAAAGAAAAGAAGACAATTTGTCTGACCTCAAAGACATGCCGCGCCCTCGTGTTGTTAAGAGGTAGACTTTCATGTTTTCCAGAGTTCAGAACCTGTTTGTTTATTTGAACATAGAAAAACAAAACAACAAACAAAGTCCGTACTGCCCTAGATGTTCGTCTGCAACACGAAAGTGCTGGGCCGATTTCACTTTTTAGGTATCGATGCGATACTGGGCACTATCTCTGAAAGTCGATACCAACATCGATTACTTGACGTCATACAAAATGCGATTGCAGCCAGATGTGTCGAGTGTTATCTGTCACAGTAAGAAAATGATGCAAAATGCAGACAGAAAGTTTAATAAAATATAATGAGAATATGCCAGGTCTTGCCTTTTGGTGCAAAATTATAACATATTTATTGCAACTATTCCACTTCTACTCTACTGGAAAACAGTGAAAAAATACATGAACTGCTGACTGGGAGCATGTTCTTCTTGTAATACGCCAAATCAGTCATAAAGCCTTCAGAGTGTCTGGTTCAATGAAAAAAGGTCAAATTACACGATATCTTAAGATGGATCTTCGGATGGAGCAGCCTGGCCGAATAGTTGCGGCGTTGGATTCAAGATCTAAAGGTCCTGGGTTCGATTAGCCACCACGGTCGTGTTGTAGGCGCCCTCAGGAAAGCACTTCGTTAACATTCTCCTCAGTCCACCCATCTGTAAAATGGGTACCTGGCTAAAGGCAGTGAAAAATATTGTGAGAATACTAGTGATAAGCGCCTGTAAATGGCTGCGGCACTGTGTGCTCCCCAAGGCGTTGAGAAAGCATTAGAGTGACATGGCTTGCTGGAGTAATAATAGTATGAAGTCGCACGAGCGGGCATCAGCCTGGCCACGAGAGGTATAAACCGCTTTATTATTATTATTATTATAATACTCGCCACGTCGATACCGGTTACCCAAGAATGACTCGATATCGACCACTCGTAGCCGCAGCCTGGCCAGCACTACAAGCAAGACGGTTATTAAGTGGCGGTGAGCATGTTCCAGATAAGATCAACATGAGAGACATGCTCTTCTGTGTGATTAAGAGAATATTTTCCAGACTTAATTACATTAAGACAAAACGGAACTAGTCTACATGAAGATACTTACCCAGTTGGCGCAAAACCGGGCCATCAAGAGAAAAGTGGAACGGTGGGCATTTTACTGTNGAAACTTTGGAGAGAGATTTTGGGTCAAAGATCTTATTTTCGCAAGCTCCGCTTGATGGTTTTTTTTTTTTTATGTGTCTTTGAGCGAGGAAGTCAGGAGTGATCAGGAGTGATAGTACATGATTGCCAAACTGGCAACACCATTGCCAAACTGGAAATCATTCCTCGTAGTGATAGAAACTCTTACTGTAGTGGATAATGTCCAAATAATGAGGGATAATAACTAAACATAACACTGTTTGCGGGAGATAATCGCTCTTATACAAAGTGTTTACTAGCTGTAAGCTCTTTGAAAAAAAAATGAACAGAACTTTGTAACCAGCTTTGCAGAAATAAACTTGATTATCGTAGTGGACAAAACAATAAATTGTGTACCGTAGGTTAAACTAAACTGATGTCATCGCTAATCTTTCCACGACAGACTCATTTCTTATCCCTAACAAAAAGGCGGGGCAGAAACACGTCATCAGTTTTCGTTGTTTCTTTTTGCTCACTTCTCAGAAAGAAAAAAAAAAAAGACACACGATGACGTCATCAGTGTGCGTCTTTTTTTCTTGCTTACCCATGACAGAATCGCGGGCATAGTGACGTCACTATTTCGTTTGCCTCGTACCACTATCTTGGCGATGTCACGCTGATGTCATATGGAGAAAGAACGCATTCGCCAAATTCGCAATTTTTCAGCAGACATAAAAATCTTTCAGGTTGCGCCCCTTATTTGTCAGCCAATCAGCTGCGCCTATTCTTGACTTTCTGGAGAACAATTGAAAACTCTATGAGAAAATAACCTGGGTATATAATTATCGCTACGCTCATTCCACATTTGCCTTAGTCATTTTTTTTTTTGGAATGATTTGAGTTGTTTAATTACTATAACCTTCCATTTATCTTCCTTTTACCTAGTAAACAATGTTGAGTTTCGACTTATTATTATATCCCGGTTTTATAAATTAAACCAAATTAGTCTCATTGTTTTGTTTCCAGCAGCAGGTTAAGAGCGCTCAATTTTTCAAAATTTCAAAAAAATGACTTAGGCAAATATGGAAGGAGTATGACGATACAGAGAACACATCGCTCTACACAATGGTGCCAAGAGAAAACTTGAACTGTCGTATACGACCTTTTGTCGTGTAACTGCCGATACGGGAAAGCTAATTTACCTGCATTTTCTTTGTCACACACTTCTGGAACATTGATAACAAATTTTCATAAACATGCAGGTGTGTTGACTCATAAAGACGATAAGAGTACTCTTTAACGATGATAACTTTATTTTGAAGAAAAGTTCCTGAATTTGACTTTCTTTTTTTTTCTGTCTTTCTCTGGCATGTACGATAATTATAATTAAGCTGTGGAACGTTGAACGCATGCGCGTGATTTCAAAAAAAAAATTAGACGCGTACATTGTGGTAGAACTGAAAGGCTGTACACTGAACAGTTTCGGGGCTGCATAGCTCGGAATTTTATATGTGTGGCAATATATTCAGAAAGGAAACTTTTTTTTTCCCTTAATTTTCTTCCATAAAATTTGAACTTTGTTACTTACAGGTTTTTTGCATGGAGGACAGGAATGTGAACATCAATGAGGTAAACGCAGTTGATCTCAGTAAATAATGGCAACAACTCAAGAGTGTGTTGCGAGTAAAAGGAGAATCGATTATCCGTGACTTTTATAGAGAAAATATAGAATTCTTTATCTGAAAGTGTTGCAGTAAAGCGAATGTCATCATTACTAGTTTTGAATTGTTTGTGATTTTATAAAACGGTACTACAGCCAAAACAATGTAACATTGTGAAAAGTGGACATTTTAAGTGCAAAACTATACCTGTGGCCCCTTCCTCGCTTCCAAGAAAAATTACCTTGATGCGTTAAGAAGATGCTGCGATGAAATTTAAGGGTTTTTAACAAACATATAAAATCAATACCTTTTGCAGATTTCACTCAACCAGAAAGTATATGTTCGTCACAGCTGAGAAATTGAGTACACGTGTTGAGCATGACTTGCTGATGTGTCAAACCTACCCCATTCAGCTAATGTTAGACGCACACGTTGTGAGATAACCGTATCACGTAGATACTTATTACAGTATTCGCAGATATTTATGTGCTAACGGTATTATACCAAAAGTCAAGTCAATGACATTTGAATTATTGCAGCTTTCAAGTTCTGAAATTAAGGAAACGTGTTTTGGCCACCTTTAAAAAAAAAAAATTCTTGGGATCTCGAGGCCCAGATTCTCAAACTAATCACAGACTTCTTGCAGTGCTGTGTTTCTGTACTGTCTTTATGAATTTTTTTTCAAGAACTCGATAACCTCTCAGAATTGAAGTAGTGGAGTGGTTTATTGAACTAGAGTTCGTGAGGACTTGCTACGGAGTAGAAAACAACAAAAAGGATTATCATTCCGCTGGTAAAAACTGTCTTGAAGTTCAATAAACGATCTTTTTATTAGAGCTTATGTCTGCAGAAAAAGAAAAAAAAATATAGGAAGGCACCAGGTAGATAAATACAGGCCTAGGAACATTGGAAGAAAACATTGTAAACTGTTCAGAACGTAAACATAATTACAGTAAAACATGAAGGCAAGGCCAATCCCTTAAGAAATTGTTTTTTTTTTCTGTTTGTTTGTTTTAAAATTTCATTAACATGTCTGTCTGGAGAAGTACATTGAGAAACTGTTGAAACATGCGCAACCGAAGCTACTAAAAAGAAATGTAAATCGTTTATACAAAGTGAAAGCCTTAGATGATGTCTTGTTTTAAGGATAATTAGCTGTAATAAATTGTAACCATAAAAAAACAATGACAAGGCTGGATATGATTTGAAAAGGTGTGTCTGCTTTATTTCTTTCTCGACTCTTCAGAACGTAGCCGTGGATGTTGTTAAAATCTCAAATTGCGACAGCCTACATGCAGACAAGGACTAGAACAACAACAACAACAACAACAACAACAACAACAATAACAACAACAAAAACAACAACAGCAACAACAATAACAACAACAACAACAACAACTGCAGCAACAACAACAACAACAAGTCCCACTACCCAGCGTTTTGTTTTGAAATATGACGTGACACCTGCTATGCTTTCTTATGCTCATAGATTCTGTTGATTTGATAGATTCAGGATATTGTGTACATTATATCGTAATTTCCCAGTGTAATATATATCCATATATATTGTTCATTGCAATGTTCGATAATCCCATAGTTCAATATGACTATTGATTAATATTTCATTATTGTGCTATAATTGCAGCCGCACTGGCCCCGTTCTTGGACGTCTGTTTTGGTATTTTTGTTATTATCTTGAAAAACAGGGGAGGTCAACCGTGTCAGGACGACAGTTCTTGTTAAACGCCATTTTCCTAGGTCATTAACCTTTTTTTTTTCTTGCGTCGTGAAGTATGCAGCAGAATCGTGCAGGCATGTTGATCTATAGAGCTATATTTAGAACGTCAGCCATCATAAAAATGGGTATAAAATGTGAGAAAAACGACAAATCCGTTTGAAACTAAGTTTCTTAACAGAATATTCTTGTCGTTTGAAGAAAGTACATCCACAGCACCGTTCAGCTATGCACATTTTGAAAGCCCGAGTACATTAAAATGTAACTAATGATGCATATGCATGTGCTTGTGATTGTTTGTGTAGGAAACGTACGGAATTCTGCTTTTCTAGAGCAATTTTGTAGGGAAACAGTTTTTAAAAATTTATGATCTATTCATTCCATAGGATGCGCGGGAGAGATGTTTAAATGGTTCGTTGCATAGCAGATGGTTGGAAAATATACACAGAACATGCTATCTCCTCCACCAATTTGCGCATGTAAATTCGGGGAGGGAATGCCGAGTTGGTGGAGCGAGGGAGGGAGAAGGGGTGAAGGGTCAACTTTTCCACATTTTCTGTACTTTTGGGGTCCGATCCCTGCCCCAAACCATCAGTTAAATTCCTTGGAAGAGTCCCAAGATATTGCCCTTAAATCATTGACAAACCTAAATCTTAATTTGATTACCCTGCGTGACATTGGCACTTTAGCTTTCTGTATGCTCAGTATTGCAGGATATTCCCCACTTGAGCTTGGGAAGAAAGAGAAAGCACACATGAACGAGTTCTTAGACAATAATATCCTGATAAGTTGCTTACAAAATTTGCCAGAGTTCTGAGGTCAACAAGAGTGTAATACAGTGCCCTGTGCAAAATCCGCAAGCCTGTATTATGAAACTCTAAGGTGTGGGAACCTTTTTTCGCAGAGTATTTCTTTACCCTGAGATGATGTCATTTTCAAATGTGAGGGAAAGTGCAGTGTTTTCTTCACTAAGCAGGTGGCACTGGGCGAATCTGATACCAATATTCTGATTGTCGTGTGTAGTATCTCAGTTAACTCGATTACTATGAGGTCATTACCCATTTGGTACTATAAATAGACTCGCCGTCTTGTCAAGCCTGAACGTGTGAATGTTTTGCTGAAAGAATATGGAAAGATCTGTTCAGAGCATAGTATGTTAAGAACACAGAACATGGACCAATCTATTGAAGGCACAGTATACTTAATAAAATCTTTATGTATAAGTCTCTTCCCTAAACCCTAAATCATTGGCGGAATGAATGTAAAACTCACTGAAGACAAATGATAGGATTATCATAAGACATATTCTTGTTTTATTGGAGAGGTCAAACGCTTTTGCTGTTGTTATCTATATTAATAAAACGCTTCAGCCAAATTTGTGTCACAGATTTCTTGAGAACTACGTAACGTAAAAACATGCGGTTTTCACCTAAATTCGTAGAAAAATACACAGAAAGTAACTATGCACATTAGTCCTCTTTACTTTTTTTTACCCTTTTTTTAAAAAAAAGAATATTTTATTATGTATGGCAACGAAATACAATCTCCGATAGATCTTTTCAATCCGCCCAATTCGCCAATGGTCCTACTTTTTCACGGAGTCTAATGCATTCATCTATGATGCCTTTCGGTGCGCTAGGTATTCTTTCGTCGCTGGTGCGTTACCTGCCTGCCCATTTGTAAAATGGGGTGTTTGTCTTGTAATTTATAAATGGTGATGTCACCCTGTTTTATTATCTATTAGTGGACCACACCAGCACCAGTGAATCTCCAGCAGTTTGATGTGAACTTTTATGTGTTAAAGCCACGAGTGGGCATTATTACTCCGAAGCAGGTCGTTATGGAAAAAAAAAAAAGATTCTTTCTGACCCGAGAATGGATTTGAAAGAAATTCACTACTAGAGGAAACAATAAAATGACTTCTCTTAAAACGTTCAAAGTCAGGGTTGCCCACAGGGCCAGAAGTGACGAGCGAAGGGTTTTAAATATCGCCCACGAAGTCATTTTAGACAACAGCATGTTGTATATTATTCTTTTATGTTATCCATTATGTTGAAACAGTCAACCATGTTTTATATTGTCCTCAAAGGACCCACATTATGAAAGAGATGAACATTAAGGACGAAGAGGGTCTATATTGTGAAAAAGATGAGCACCACTGTTCTGGGACATATGCCTTGTTCTAATAATAATAAAAAAAAACACCACACGATACACTCAACTCTTTGGACACGCAATTCTTCGATTGAAGGAATATGCGATTATCTGGTGATTTTTACAAAGAAACAAAATACAGCACCGAAATGATCTCAACGAAACGAAAGTTATGACTAAGCGAACGTTTCGGATACGGTGCGGTGGCACTCTGCACTGAATTCATATACACTTCCGTCCCAAATGACAAATCAAATAAAACAATGGTAGACTATACTCAGAATGGATATTGGTGTACTTTAATGATGAACTTAAACAGAATGTGTGTGTGATGTCCATAAATTCTAATGCACGCTATACTCTAAGTGTGGTAACCAGCTTCCCTCC
>JAWQUT010000175.1:332728-345875 GCA_033807755.1 Ellobium chinense
GGGGGGGGAAACAGTAAAATGCAGGAACATCCCCAGTGCAACGACGCAAGGGTCAGGGGAGGGGCTACAAGAAAGGGGGGGGGGGTGAAAGGCTAAGTTGAGGGAGGTATGTTGGCAAAATAGGGCTCGTCAATGTTTAGGCCTCCACATACCTGGTGGGCACCAAGATTCCAAATCCAGTAGGACTCATCATCATTATCATCATCATCATCATTACCAGCGCTTTAGTGGATGAGGAAAAAAAAACTATTAAAAAAGTACAAAATAAGAATCTCCATCATAACTACCACAACCATCACCACCAGCACCGCCATCACCACCACGGCCGCTACCACCTACACCAACACCACCACCACCACGGAATGGTTATCCGGACATTTTCTAATGGCCTTGAGTATATTATTTCTCAACTGATATAATGGTCAAGTGTGCAAACAAATCCAGCGTGTCCTATTTCCTTAATGGACATCACGTCACGCGAGACCTTATTAATGAATATGGACGGTCCATCGTGTGGACTTAATTACCCCTGGGGTAAAGAACAGGGCTATGACTATTGTATTAGGAGATATGCTCCAGTTACCTATTATCGTACTATTGCTACCAATTCAACACAGAACTCATACACAATAGTGACCGGCCTTTCATTCGGTGTGACATCTTACCCCGACTACCTCAACAGAATCCAAAGCACCGCCCATACTTCCAGTACTAAAAGGATTGTATCGAATTTTCGGCCAAACAATATTTATTGAAAATATTAGAAGTGTTTTTATGGTCACAAAGAAAGACATTATTCTATATTAATTTCTCATTTTGCTGAGTACGCACGCACTACTGAACATAATGAACGTCATTTTTGTAGGGTAGACTCCGCTTAATTGCAACTGATTTCAAACGTAGAGAAAGTTGTGACGTTAAAAAAGAAGCTTTGTAAATATAAATAAGAATGGTTATCCTCTTGTCTGGTAAATGTTGGTATTAAGAGGAACATTCAATTAGGAGAATTGTGATTGTAGGACGCGAACGACGTTTTCATAACGATTTGTCATATTTGTCTTCTCAGTGATGGTCCCATCCATTTGGCTGGACACAGGAGAGGAAAGGGTCCCGTAATTTCAGAGATGCGAAAACCATGTCGGGCTAATAGATGTGAGTTCAAGTAGACCGCGAGACTGGTGGTATCCAAAGGGTTAACAGGTTAACCGTTTCCGGGCATAATCAGGGGGAAGGACCAAAATACTGAAAGGACTATTTCAGATCACAGTCGGAGAAATCTTTGAAGGTGTTTGGTTATTATTAGAAAAGTTGTTGGGTCGAATTGTTTTGGCACTGGACTCAAGATCTGTAGGTCCTGGGTTGAATTCCCGCTATGCTAATATTATAGATGTGTTGAAAAAGCATTTCATTCAACTTTCTTGATGCCCCACCTTTCTGTAAAACGCGTACATAGCTCAAAGGGTTTTGCTTAGCTAAAGACAACCCTTTGAGCTCACCGGGGGTGAAGCGCAATATAAATGCTATTACTAGTATTACTATTATTATTATTATTATAAGATATTCTAAAAATGCTAACGATCAGCGGCGCTGAGTGGCACCTGCCCTTTACATTCCCAAAGTAGCTGAGATTGTCTTTAAGTTGTCTGGCCTGCCGGGACCATGTTAGTGTAACGTGCAAGTAATTTTCTTCCATGATTGGCTTCCTTCAAGACCTGTGCCATTGTTTTCGTTTATGTCTTTGAACATTCTTCTTACTTGCCCGATCCAATGGCTACTTGAGTTTGGGCTATTCATCAAAAGAAGAAAAAAGAAAGGTCACTGTGGGGTCCCAGTTCAGGACGTTCGCGTGATGAGTTAGACACTGTAAAGATTGCAGGAGTCTAATAGGTAATAAAAAAAAATGGACTATCAGGGTCGATAGTAGCAGAGTATAAAATCTCTCCTTTGGACATATTGTGTAGAAATAATCGTATAACATGAAACCACACCACAAAAAATGGTGAATTCAGTCTTGAATTTGTAAATAAAATAATTGTTGCAATCAGTGTTTCCCAATGGCTTCAGCGGATTTCAGTTGTGTGGGCCTTTGATCTGCAAAAGAAGGCCAAAATTTAACCCCTTTTCATCTAAGTTAAAATTGTGGAGAATCAAAATGAAGGACCCCCATCGTAAACAGTAAATAATTTGAGCACAGTGATGGCACCAGACCTGCAGACTAGTCTTGGCCATCTCGGAAAGTTCGTGTGGTTCGAGAAGAAATTTTTATTAAATGGCTCAAAGAGGCTTTTACAATTTGGCTCTTTCAACCTACAGCAATGATAACCACGTTTCTGTGCTGGTGACCTTTTACTGAGAAAGGTAAAGCGAATCAGGAATGTGGTCTTCAACCTGCCTGCAGTTTTGACACTGATCTGCACGCTTAGGGAACTTAAAACTTGATTCGTTCTTGATTTTTAATGTCAAGCAGAAACATTACAGTGAGCCAATAAAGAGTTTCAATCTTGTTTTTGCTGGCTTTAAATATTCTTATTATATCTCCTCTTCCCATTTCTGTTCTGTGTTTTTTCTGTCATTCTGACGTCTTTTTCCTCAACCACTTCTCCTTTCCTTCCTGTTCTCTCTCTCCCTCCCCCCCCCCCCCCCCCCCNACCTCCTTTTTTTCTGTCTTTTTTAAGATGATTTTATCTGCCAGTATGTTTTCCTTTATATTTTGTTTCCAGCTTGTGTTCTTTCGTTATTTTCATTCTCTTTTCCGGCTACTCCTTCTCACACTTTCTCTGCTTCCTGCTGTTTTTCTTGTTTCTTTTCTTTATTTTGTTGCTTCTCATTGTCTTCTATTCCTACCTTTTCTTCTTTTTCTTTATCGGCTTGTTTCTTTCTCTTCTTTTAGCTCCCATTATTTTAACCCGTCTAATTTTGAGTCTATATTTCTTTCATTAATATAGTCAGCTCAGTGTTAAATTGCATTTCGTTGCGATCGTGGAAAAAAACTGTCATTTTAAGAAGTTGCTATTATGCAGTGAATTTTATATTTAGAAATGAATTTCTTATGTGAAGATGCTGTGATTAAGCGGAAGTCGCTATTATCTGGGTTATTTTAAGCTTTGAAGAATGTATTTTTTTTACTTCACCCTCTCTCTTTTTATTTTCCTCTTTTTCCTTGTGTTTTCTTTTCCTAATTTTCACTCTCTCTTCTCTCTATATATACTTCCTTTCCTGTTCTTCCTCATCTCTCTCTCTCTCTGACCTAAAACTGTCACAATCCTCAAACCACAATCAACCACCATGGTGGACATTTCGCATTTTCCGCTCAAAATCACCCTGATAATTTATCGACGTCTCTAAGTGGTAGCCAAGGCGTCTTGTATTGTCCAGGCTGGCGCCATAAAAGAGAGAGCCCATGCTTTAATGAGTACAGCAAAAAACGTTTCCAGGCCAGTTTTACGCTCGACTGGTAGCGTAGATTTCTCTCTGAGCTGTGACCTGTGAATAGCCTAATGATACATTCGTTGTTTTTTTTTCTATCGGGGCTAAGAATGTTGCATTTCACCCCGCGACAGTTTGGCTTGCTTGTGGTATTTGTTTATTTATTTGTGAAGAAAATAATTCAAAATGAAACCAATCGATTTATCCCAAATTTAAAGAGAAGGACACGATTACAGTAAGTGTGAAAGGGAAAATGGCGTGTGTTACATGATAATTAAAATTTGTATCTTTAAGGTTTTAACAAAGTGACTGAAGATTTCCTGTCGTGAAATTTTTATTAAATTCGCTTTAAAAATAATACGTCACTTTCATTAAAAAAAAATAAAGTACAGATCTAATTCATTTTGGTGTGTATCGAATTTAAACAACCTTGTGGCCGTGTGGTCTGTGAGTTGCACCCAGAAACTGAAGACTGTCAAGTCTAAGGTTTGTGTTTTCGACTCCCGGGCCGGGCGGTTTACGTTTTGCTGTTCTTGGGAAAGACATTTGCCTCCCTTTCCCAGCTCGACTCAGGTGTTAAGTAATACCTGACTCTAGAGCCAGGGGGACTAGTGCACCGCAATAACTCTGTCATGTATTTCATTTGTAATAGTTTGTATTTTCTATTGTGATGTGTATTGCACTTTGTGTTTGTATTGTGAATGAGATGTATAACACTATATCGTCACCGTCTCCTAACACTGTCGTAACTTATTTTTGGTAGATTTGCATTTACGACAGTATTAGGGGACGGTGACGATATGTTATTGTAGATTAATTTCCCTGCGGAATAAATAAAAGTCGTATTTTCATTTTCACTTTTTAAACAACAACAACAACAACAACAACAACAACAACAACAACAACAACAACAACAACGACGACGAGCAACAACGACGAGCAACAACAACAACAACAACAACAACAACAACAACAACAACAACAACAAAAACAACAACAACAACAGCAGCAACAACAATAACAACAACAACAACATTAGGATAATGGGATTTTCCCCTGAGTAATTTCAACTTCACATGGAAACTGACGTCAGCCATCACGTTTGAACTGTGTTGTGCTGAGTCGTTCCTGCCTTACAAGTTGTTATTGTTTTGTATTCTTGGCTGCGTCTATGGTTGGCTCGTCATTTGTCCAACAAAGTTCCTCCCATGAGGACACAAATACTCATATTGACTAATGCTGGCCGATATCGATACCAGGTGTTTATTCCATTCGATACTATGAGATGTGTCAAAAATATTCGCACACTAATACCAACATGTATTTATTTTAAGAAGGCGAACTAATGATATTTTCCTTTAAAGAAAATGTTTTACTCTTGTTGAAGGTCTACGTTCTTCGTGGTCAGGCCTTTTTAATGTTCATTATTTACCTTTAAGAATTACTTAGGAGTTGTTTTCTGCTGCTGTCAGGAACCGCCATTCATGTAAGGCTCAGATTATTGTGCTAAGCTTTGCTATGCAGTCCGTTTGATTGTACTATAAACAGAAAACAAATCTGGCAATAACATGTAAAACCGATTGATTATAAGGAGAAAAAAAATTTATCCATCATCGATAATACATTGCCATAGACTACTAAATATCATGACCAGTATCGATTCATTGCTTCAAAGTACTGGCCCAGGCCCATCTTAGTCGTGATGTTAAATGTTCATTCAAGCTGTGTAGCCCACATACCAGGGCACTCCACGCCCCTGACCTCTGTGGACCCCAAGTGTCAAAGTTCTCTCCTCCGCCCTCGACAGGTCTCGGTCTTGGCAACGTCTCAAGGGAGATCACGCCAGGACGGATCATGTGCATCACGGAAGGTAACTGTCATATTTGATAAGAACCGCCTGTATTGCCGAGAAGACATTCAGTTCAATGATACGATCCACTCCGCTTGGTGGCAATCCACATAATTGCACGATTTCCTTAATCGCAATAGTTTCCCCATCTTATCGATGCAAAGCGTCAAAAAATAACCGCTTCATAGTAATAATGATTATGTGCTTTATATCATTTTTTTATGTTTCCATGGACTTGCGCTTAAGCGGAGCTTACTGTATTTTTCAGTGGAATGAGCACATACATCTCATTCCAATAATCATTACAATAACAATAATTACAACAACAACAATAATAGATGCAGCTCGAGTAGAAAACTGCATCAGAACAGCGCATACATACACAATAAATATAGAGAGAAGAGAAAGCGCAAGCCCATTTTATTATATTTCGCAAGCACCTAATGCAGAAAATAGGACTTTCTATTGACCCCGTAGGGAAATTGGTTTACAATTCCATACAAAATTATACATTTCATTCATAATACAAACACAAAGAACATGTAACAGTATAATATTACAAATGAAACACATAACAAAGTCATTGCTGGTCGCTTGGGACGCAGAGCCCTCGCGCCTAAGCCAGGTACCCGAGAGTATTGTTTTTATAGTACATGATGTTGGTTTGTTTCTTGAATACTTTGTGTTCTTGACGTTGTTGTCTTTTGTCTTGATGTATTTATAGTTCTTTAACGTCGCTTTATTTTCCTGCTTTTGATATTTCCTCCCCTCATGCTTTTTTTTCGCCTTCTGTTTTCCTCCTTCTTCTTTTCCTTTATCGCCTCAATTGGACATGATGTTCTTTTTTCTCCCTCCTTTTTCTCCTTCTTCTTCTTCTTCTTCCGTGTCTTCTTCTACTACTACTTCTGTGCTCTTCCTTTCATCTTTATCTTTGTCTCCTCTTTTGGACATACTATCCTTTTCTCTTTCTTTCTGTCTCTATCCTTCTTCTTCTGCTTCTGTGTCCTTCCTGTCTTCTTTTCCAATATCTCCTTTCTCAGACACCATGATTGTTCTTTTCTGCCCCCCCTCTCTCTCTCTCCTTCTTCTTTTTCTTCTGTGTCTTCTTTTTCTTCTTCTTCCATTTCTTCTCCTCCACCTGCTCATTTTGCCAAGACAAATGAATCATACATTCCATATGTCAGAAATTATTTCACACAAATGATTTACATTCCCTAGACTCGAAAACATCAATAAAAACATCAACAAAAACCACAGTCTCAACACCAAAACAACGACACAAAAAAGTGCCACGCATTGGACTAAAAAAAGTCGGTTATTACCTCATTTTTATGAGATATGCATGAGTTAACCATTGCTTTTTAGAGCGCCATTTTATTTTTATCTAAAGAAATTGTTGAACATTTTCGGAGGATTATTGTCACAGATGACAGGATCCCAAAAGTGGTTGGATTTTTTGGGGCTCAATGTTCCAGACATGTTTACAAAGACCTTACCCAGAATCTGGGCCCAGCAGAATGAATTATGAAGATTTATGGTAGAGGATGTTTTCATTTGGAAAACACGCTCATTTCGTGACGATTTAAGCATCCGTTAGTTCTAAAGTTTACTCAGGAAAAACCCAGACCACAATGCTATGATATGTGGGCTCATATTTATAAATGAGTGATGAAGGGACAGCTTATACTATGAAAAAAAAAAGTATCAACAAAGCAGTTAGTGATTCAGTCGATCGATCGATTGATCAAGCAATGAATGAATGAATGAACGAATGAATGAATGAATGAATCAATCAATCAATCAATCAATCAATCAATCAATCAATCAATCAATCAATCAATCAATCAATCAATCAATCAATCAATCAGGCCATGGGTATCGGGTCACAGATAAGTGAAACCTCTACTTTTTCCTTAAATTCCAAGTGTTTCAAATAATCATAAAATGTTTTCAAGCAGTATAGTTAAGCTACGGATATCGATACCCTGAAAATGTCATCGAATTCTGCCAACCCTATATCATATGATAAGCAATCAACTTTGGAGCGCATGTTTGAAGAAACTGTATTTTAGATTTGCGTTCTGATTTTATGGCTAAAACTCTTGACTTTGACAATCACTATGACGTATTTCTAACGGCTTATGGTGTCTTTGTGGGTTTTTTTTTCCCTAAAGCATTTCAGTTTATTTGTCAATAATTTAAAATGCCATGTATGTTGAAGTTAGGGCAGGATGGACCTTTGAGATATTAAAATGTCCAAACCCATGTAGTCATACTCTGAACTCCGATAACACTGACGGAGAGAGATCTGTAATAACAGTCTAGATATCAAGTGTCAAGTTTTGAAGTTTTTAAGTTTTATTATACATGCCCAGACCGTGTTTGACGGTATGAGGGTGTTCAACATTTCATGTTGCGAATGGCGGAACATGTTAGATAGACCATGTTGGATAGACCACGAGATTAAATAATCTTTGTCTTTCAAATCCCATGACAGATTGTAAAACTATTTCTCGTACGTCTGTGTGTTTGTCTTGCTGAGCTACCAAATGAAAGCCAACAGCCTTTGGTTGAAGAGGGGGGCGGGGAAGCTTGTGGTGTGTATGTGAGTCACGTGCCTAGCGCTATGACTGCTAGTCTTCTGTTCGGCTTCGGGAAAGACCCCGGCCACTAAGCCACTTTTCTTTTGGAGCGGCGGCGTGATCGTGTATAGACGTCTACCTGATTCCAAACTGACGGCGAGGCGATGGGTGCCGACGCAGAGGTCGCGGGTTCGATTCCCACCACATGACTTTCTTTCCTTTTTTCATTTTCTCTCTGCATTTGTCTTATTGAGCACTTCCCCCTTTATCCTATTTGACTCCTATTTGTCGTAAGTCATCAGGAGACAAACACACACACCAAAAGATGTTTTAATGGTACAGTTGACTCGACCTAACCCCAGTTTGCTTACACGCAACTTTCACTTAATTGCAATCTTTGAAAATAACACAACACGGTGGTTGATAGTGTAACAATGGTTCTTTATAATCCAAATTCTTCAGTGCTATGATGGAATTGTTATTAAGCGGAGCGAGATTAATTCACAATAGTTTTCTCGTTCGATCCGTCTCGTGACAAATGTCAACAACTTTCCTAAATTGAATGCATTAATTTTGTACGTCGTCTCACTTTCTTAACATGAAAAAAAACCCCAAAGTTTTTTAAAAAGTTGACAACTCCTTTTGGTATTTCCAAAATCTCACTCAGCTGTTTCCTTTCTTAGAACTTCAACCGTTGTATAACAAAGACCTTTTCTTAGTTTCCCTCTCATAACCATTGACCGTTCATAAAATATTGGGCCAAGATCAGATTATTTTCTTTAAAAGAACTGCGGTAAAAAATCACAACAATACCGTTTTTTTAATGGCAATGTTTTCCGCGTCTGATTCAAGTATAAAAGAAATAGCCTGCCCACTATTCCTACTTATCTGCATATATATTAACCCCGTAACTGCCATGTGCTCAAGAAATTCTCTGGCCTGTGATATCAATGTTTTACAAGGGAAAAGTTACATTATTTATACACATTACGGGATTTCTGACAAAGTATTGTCCCTCTCTTAAAAAATATAGTGAGCTATAATATTAATGAAGATCTTGATTTGTTTTGATTTCTAGGCCTTGATAGAAAGAATCCATGCTCCCCCATGAAACTCCGGCTCTTTCTGTGATTATATTATATTATATTATATTATATTATATTATATTATATTATATTATATTATNCTTTATATTGACTATTAGTGTGTGTGTGTGTGTGTGTGTGTGTGTGTGTGTGTGTGTGTGTGTGTGTGAGAGAGAGAGAGAGAAAGAGAGGGAGAGAGGGAGAGTTTGTAGAAGCGATTGTATGCCGTATCAGTACGTAATCACATTTATAATTGTAATTCATTGTTTACTGACTTGCATTCTCTGTTCTGCACTTGTTAAAAGCAAATTTCCAAATGGACGAATAAAAATAATCTTATCTCTTGAGACACAAAAAAAAGTAATTATGTGTGATCTCTGGTAGTGAAGGGGTTAATATACATAGTCGCCAGTTGAGTAAATGGGTCAAAGTAAATTTAACAATACTTAAACTGTTTCTTTTTTTCTATTGATTTGGCTCATTGTTCCCCATTTCAATTCGTTGAGTATCACCTTTCCACTGACAGTAAGCAGCACATTGGCATAGCTTTTGGACGCTTCTCTGCCGTGTCTGCTTTAGAGCTACAAGTGATCGGCTTTGATTTGCGTCAGCTTGTTACTGACTCCACGGTGCTGGGTCACTGTGA
The DNA here is from genome assembly GCA_033807755.1 of Ellobium chinense. Taxonomy (NCBI): domain Eukaryota; kingdom Metazoa; phylum Mollusca; class Gastropoda; order Ellobiida; family Ellobiidae; genus Ellobium; species Ellobium chinense. The sequence goes on from JAWQUT010000175.1 coordinate 342,317, forward strand.
CCCTGTGGATCAGCAAACCCAAAGCAAATTTTAAACTTGAGACTTTAAAGGCAGTCGACGCTGTGTAAATTAATTTCAAGATTACAATTAAACAAGGATAACAGGCAGGATTTTTAAATTTTTTTTTTAAGGGAAAACTGATAAGAGAAGTAAAGAAAGAGCAAATTTTAATGGGTTTAAAGAGCAAGAAAGTAAAAAAAGAAGTGGAAATGAATACGAAGAAGAAAGAAAGAGAGAGAGAATAGTGGGGAAGAAGAGAAAAAAAAAAGAAGCGGCTGTTAATTCCTCTTGTCATAACTTAAAGATTTCGTGCCGAATCCTGCTAAGGCTTGATTGAATGCGAATTTATGAGTTTCTCTTTCAGCTTTTGAATCTCTGTGGTATCAATGCGTTAAAGAAACCCCGGGCTATTTTTAAGGTGTCGTGTTTTTAATTGGATAGTAATAGGAGATTTCTAGGGTTGCAGTGACCTCATTAATATCTGATTTTCGGACAGCTGCAGCTTGTGAACAATAGGTCAGAAACTATTCTCGTCATGCTCGTTCCACATTCACCTAAATCATCTCTCTCTCTCTCTCTCTCTCTCTCTCTCTCTCTCTCTCTCTCTCTCTCTCTCTCTGTCTCTCTCTGTCTCTCTCTCTCTCCGTGTCTCACTCTCTCTCTCTCTCTCCCTCTCTGTGTGTCTCACTCTCTCTCTCTCTCCCTCTCTCGGTCTCTCTCTGTGTCTCACTCTCCCTCTCTCTCTCACTCTCTCTCTCTCTCTCTCTGTCTCTCTCTCTCTCTCTCTTTGATGCTTAGAATTGTTTCTATTCCTCTGATCTTCCATTCATCTTTTGAACCATTAAAAAATGAGTTAAAGTTTTGTTTTGACGTTGTTTTCCCCAATTTTCTAAGCAAAACCAGATCTGTCTCATCATTTTGCCTTGGGCAACTAGTTCAGAATGCTAGATGTCTCAAAAGCTTAAAAAGCGACTTAGGCAAATGTGAAATTAACATGACATAATCTTAGAAACTATTGTTTCGGAGAATTTATGCACTTCTTCCTGATTTTGTAACCCAATATATGTGTCTGAGATCTCATTGGGGAAAACAGTTGAGTAAATCACATTCATCATTTTACCCCCATTTCACTGCAGTCTCGGATGCCACAAATTGAAAAAAAAAATATCCTGTACTTTAAAAAGCTATTTCTGTCGTTTTACAGAAAAGTGCAGTATGTGGAAAACATGGTCAAATTCAGCTTTTGGTATCTTTGTTTAGAATATAACAAAATTTCTGTTGTGACTCTGTCTGTTTGTCTGCCTGCCTGCCTGCCTGCCTGCCTGCCTGCCTGCCTGCCTGCCTGCCTGCCTGTCTGTCTGCCTGCCTGCCTGCCTACCTTCCTGCCTACCTGCCTGCCTGTCTGTCTGTCTGTCTGTCTGCCTGTCTTTCTTTCTTTCTCTCTCACTCTCTCTCTCTCTCTTTCTCTCTCTCTCTCTCTCTCTCTCTCTCTCTCTCTCTCTCTCTCTATCGCTCGGGGCTATTCTATCGTAGGGTACAGGATTTCCGATAAAGCCATCCATATGCGCAGTAGATAATTTGATAAGGAAAGGAGCAATGCCAAAGCTTTTGTGTCTCCTGAAAAATTTTGTGATTTTCATGAACTTCCTTTGTAAAACAGTCTCTTGCATAAACAGAGTTAATCCTGGATGTTACTCGAGATGTCTTGCCCATTTTTGGAGTTCTTAGTAATGTCTGTAGAGAAAACAGATTACCAGCTCACCTTACCTCAGATCCTATGACGTCCTCCTGTCGCAGTGACAATGACATTGACAATGATAAGTAGAATGAAAGCGTGTACAGCTTCCAGTGAAATCACAGAAGAAAAAAATCACGTCGCTGGATCCAGTGGATTTTCCGCAATAATTGATAAAATGATAATGACAACGATAAAGTTACAGACGCGTAAATCTTTTATGCTGTATTTTAACTATGTAATGTTGAGTGCTGTTACTGAAGTCTTAATTTTCGTTGTCCATTCCCACACACCAGTACTGGAGATCGGCATGTGCGCTAAAATATGATTTTTTTTTATTGTCTATGACAAGTGAAGAGTAAAGTTGTTGTTTTCTTTGTTTGTTTCGACTATGTCTCTTCGTTTGACTCAATCCATGGAAAGCCAACTGGGGTCTCAGGCTGTTGTTTTTGGAACAAAAGTTAGCTCATTGGCAGGCCCTATCTCCTTCCAACCCCTGATGTCAAATGATGCTGCTTTACTTTAGTCTAAACTGGTCAGAGGGGTGACAAACGCGTTAGGACAGGCCACGGTTAAAATCAATTGGCCTTTGGAGGAAGAAAACAAAATATGACATGAAAAAATGCATTACTCTTAGTAGTAAGTCCAGCCTGTATGATATCAATAATAATGCGCGTGTAACTGTAGTGACAGTGACAATGACAGTGACAATGACAATGACAATGACAGTGACAATGACAGTGACAATGACAATGACGACAGTGACAATGACAATGACAGTGACAATAACAATGACAATGACAGTGACAATGACAATGACAGTGACAATGACAATGACAGTGACAATGACAATGACAATGACTTTATTGCCAATTTGTCATAGAAAAGTACTGTATGCACAAGAGGGTGAAACATACCGGAACAGTAGTTTCTGACATATCGCAGGCTACTGTCTCCAGTCAGCGTCTCTGCTTCTGTTTATGAGATCTTCAGTTTGCTCTTTCATGTTGCTTGAGTCTGTGGTTTCCCATGCGATTTTTGGCCTGTCTTCTTTCCTTCTTCCTTGTATCATCCACTTCATTACTCTCTTTTGTGGAATCCATTTTTTTGCTGCCATGTCGAATGAGGTGTTTTAGACACTTCAATATTCGTTTCTGAATGATTTTTTGCACCTTGCGGTAAAACACTTGGTTTTTTTTTTTTAACTTGAGCCTCTCTTGAAAGAGTAATGCGACTTATCAGTGATAAAAACTAAACTACTGGTAAGCAAAAATGACGATTATGTCTTGCATTTTTATCACCCGCACCGGTGCTGGAAGGAAGCTCTGTATCGGTTTAGTTCCACGCGATAAGTAATGATCCTTTCAAATTATTGCTTTGTTTTATGTTCATGCCGTGCTCTTGTCACAGGCCAAATATTGAAATCGCTCAACTAAGATAAAAATAAAAAGCACTGCATTTTTTTTGGTCACTTTTGACTTTATCCTGTCGCTTCTTAGCTGCATTTTTTTAGTCTGCAATTTTCTTAAATAGCTGCCTTTGTCTGGACAAGTGACAAAATTTCTTTCACAGAAGCAAGTTTAGGGTATGTTGGGGGATTGGAATAAGGGGTGGTGAGGAGGGAGGGGGAGGGGCAGAAACCAGCACACCAAGAGGGTCTGTTGCGCCTTTGAATCGTGTGTCCAAGCAAGCTCATCATCAGAAGAATGCGGTTGTGCTTCGGGGGTTGGGGGGAGGGGAGGAGGGGAAGAGGATGTGAGAGATAGCTGATATTGAAACTTAAGTGTCCTTTCTCATTCATTTATTTATAACCCCCCCCCCCCC
>JAWQUT010000175.1:367271-377467 GCA_033807755.1 Ellobium chinense
CAGTGAGAGTTCTCTACGAAATATTTTGACCTCTACTGGAGGTCCGAACTCAGTGAACTCTAACGGATACTAAATACGGCACTCTTTAAAAAGACATTCCTTCCTTCTAGTGCTTCCAGATTTTCATAGCTCAAAAAAAAAAAAAAAAAAAAAGAAAAAAAAAAACAAAAAGAAAAAAAAAACAAAACAATGAAACATACTTAAATTTATATCAAGGTATGACGATGCCAATGCTTTTTTCACTGTTGGCTGTATAAAGTTTTACACCCTCATTAATTTATCCAGGGGTCCCAAGGCAAAATATATATTCTCCAAACATGTTGTTTAGCTTTTTCTCCAAATTTTGAAAGATAGAAAAATTCCTCGAAACCAATTAGATTTTAAGAACTTAGGCAGTGAAGCAGATCAGCTAGTATTTTAGGCATTTTCACTCAGTAAACAAGGTAACCTTTCCCACCTAGCAACAACCGCAAATGTATACTTGAGTGGCTAAACCTCACCTATTCTGAGTCTGCATATATATTTGCACCTATCTAAGCCTTTGAAATTGAAATCCAACCCCTTTCCCCCCTCCCCATGGCGTTTTCTGATTTTTTTAGGGACTATTTAAACTTGCATATTTTATGCCAGGTGCTATTGGCATCTTCATACCTTACCGTTGGGCTTCTATGTGAAAGCTGGTCTTAGATTAAAAAAAGAAAAAGCTAGGTCTATTACAAAATACAAATCTAATAGCAAAAATAGTTACGATGAATAATGTGTTGTGTTTTTTTTTGTTTGTCATTGAACCAACGGACTGGCGCTGGAGAGAAGTGGTAGCTATGATAGTCTCTTCTATTTTTTTTTTTTTTATTTCCAGTAGGCGACTATTCTGTTATGTTATCGATATATGATGGACAAGCGATGTGTGAGTCTTTCATATTATTCTTGTCATTTAACCAGGTAATCAAGATCAACAGACAGCAATGGTGTTCGGACACATGGTGAAAAATTGTTACTTTTTAGCCATGGCAATACCATTCGGAGAAAGGCTATCGCTAATTCAAGTCAATACATGTTGCAGATCCATTTCGCTATAAGTTACTGAGCATTTTTTTTAATTGGGAGGGGAGANTGATCTAAGAGGCCATTATCATTTTGACTCTCGTGTATTTTTATTTGTTTTGGGGAGGGGCGAACCTTCTTTTCTCCAGTGCACAAACTCTTTTTTTCTGTCACACGTGGACATGGGTAATAAAAGATATTGTGTCACTGACAGCGTGTCCTGATCATTTCTGATCACAACAGCCAACAGCCACAATGACTTATAATATAATATTGTCATTCAAGGAATGCAATACAACCATCTGGCACGATATCATCTCGCTGAAGTGTGTTTGTTTTTGTTTGTTGTTGTTGTTGCTGTTGTTGTTGTTGTTGTTGTTGTTGTTGTTGTTATGTGGCCACAGACTATTAGCTTTGTCAGTGCTTGCCAGCGTCCGGCATAGTCACGACCAGCCAAAAATGCTACGGGTCTATGGTATAATATAATATGCCACAGATATGTAAAACAACATGGCTGAATGGTCATGTTTTAAGTGCCTTGAGAAAGCATTTCATCCAAATTTTCCTCAGTACACCCTTCTGTAAAATGGGTACCTGGCGGTAGGAAGTGAAAGATATTGAAAAAATACTAATGATTAGCTCTTCCACATGGCAGCGGCACTGTATTATACTCTCCAGGGCGTTGATAAACTCCTAGAGTGATCTGGCCTGCTGGAATAATTATAGAGTGAAGTTGCATGAGCGGGCGTCAGCCTGGATAAGAGACTTAAAAACCTCATTATTATTATTATTGTTATTATTATTTGGCTCTGTGTTCATCTTCGCAAAGCCATCCCTTAGTGAAAGCCTCCAAGACATGTAACAACAGTAACAACAATGATAATAAATCTGGTGGGTCCCTCTTTCTCTCCTCCTCACCACAGTGCAGGTCGTAGAAGAAACGTATTTTGAGGATCAACAGAGTACCCGTTCAGTCCTCTTTGCCGTTTTGCGCATTCGATGCGTTGATTGCGTCTAACGCGTCTTCTTGTCGTTTTGTTGTTGCAGCAAGTGGCCGTATGTATACATCATTACTGTTTGAAAATTATTTTTTTTTTAGTCAAACATGTATACAGGAAACATTCAAAACATGTATACAGGAAACATTCAAAACAGGTATACACAAAAACATTTGCATATAAGTAAATAACAACAGTTGGGAGATGCTCACACGGTATATTCAGTAGTTAGGGAGGGGTAGAAGACAAATATTTATATTCCAAAGAGAAAAAATAAAAGCAAAAAAGTGGTCCTCTCTAAATCTTTAATAGAGAGAGTTAATAAAAATGAATTAATAAATCGCCCACGAGTTTCTAAAGTTGCACCGTTTTTGTCTGAGTCTTTTGCTATGGATTTTTGGGCGAAATAATCCTTACGTTAGTTAGTTAACACACAGCGGTAACCACGGGCAACTCCTAAAACATTAGTTGTGTTCTTTGTAGTTAACGCAGTGCGTCAATCAACACAAAGATTAATATACGTACGGCCAGCCCTTTTCATTCTCTCCTCTGCGAAGACAGTCACATTCTGACGTCAGGTGAGAAAGTCGAGTTTTTAATAATAAAAAAAACATAAATAAAACAAATATAAAAGTAGTAATAACCATACTACAGTAATGGTGAGCATGTTGCACGGTAAGGAGACCGAGTCTCTGCAGAAGTAGCAGCGGTGATGTATTAAGTTATTACTGACTTTTGATAACAATGAAGCAATGTACAATTGAAGAGCTTGCGCGTTTACGATAGGATCTCTTACCATCGTAAGAATGATATTAATGCATTTTGTTGCTGAGCGCACCCTCAGTAGCTTTCAACATGCAAACTTAATGTAATTCTGACGATGGTAAGAGACAAGAGTTCGTTTACTATACCACAGTATTGTTCCAACGTGGCAAAGTATAGTCTCCGCTGAGCAATGCTATGTATGACGGAGAACATGACAATATTTCTTTCACAGCCCATGACAGATCCTAATCCCGTGTAAATGAAGCACTCAGTTATGCTGTCACAGATACAACATTTTTGCTCCAATCGGGTGGATGGACGGTCATTCTTTTAATGAGCGGCTAGAGCAATTAATTGACCATGAAATGAAGGATGTGGCTTGTGTAGGGACAAATAGGAGTGGGGGAGGGGGGNGGGGGGGGAGGGGTTGAGAAGAATGATGACAAAAATATTCTTTCTCTGGATTGGTATATCAGATCACATGTGGTCCATGTCGTTTGTGGCAAAATGAGGCCTGCAAGAAACATGTAACCGCTGAGACTTTTTGCTAGCTGCAATAAATATTTTTATACTGGTTCTTATCACCATGTGGCGATGTGATTTCGGACGTATTATTTTTTTAAAACAAATTCTATCTAAGACAAATCCTCCACGCTGCTGCCGTTGACATGATAATCTAACATTTTTTTTTTTTGGTAATTGACTACTCTCAGGAATTATTCATGCAGGTCACCCGGACAGTGCAAGCCACAGCTCCACTAATCAAATCTATCAAAGCTATACTCTCCTCAAAAAGCGCTCTTTGTGCAGTAAAACGGAAAAAAACCAGAAGGACGAAATAATACATTAATTACATAGTGAACGCTCCAAACCATTAGTATCAGCTTTAACATCTCCGTATATAGTCTCTGACCTATGGCGCTATGTAGTTTTAGAGATGTCTTCTGTCAGGATGTTAATCTGTCTGTCTGACCCGCTATAAATTATTTTCTGGCTTTTTTTTTGTTTTTGTCTGTTCATTTGTCCATTATTTTGTCTGCTTATGGTAGCTATATTATGTCCATATATGTAAGATCGGTACAATGGAAATAAACGTGTGAATTGAAATGAATAATCATTACTTCCGCTGTCTGTTTTCGATAATCAGAGGAATATGACTGACTGATATATTGTCTGTTATTTTATTGGCTTTTATTGGTTGATGCATCTTTCATTTTCGGAAGCGAAATTTGATGACCCCCCGGTCACTTTACTATGTTGTTAAACCAGAAGTAAGATTCTTTGGAGATGACTACTTGAGAACAACCTATTAGAGGTTTGGAACTTTCAGTTGTCACAGACTTAGATCATTTGTGTTCTTGGATCTCCAGTGAAGAAGCGAATAAGGAAATGGCTCAGGACTTACGTAGATCTTAAAAGTGCTAAGCTCAGAAAAGACTGACAAGACAAAAATAGAACCTCCTTCAAATAATTTAACTGACAGAACACAGATAGAATACAATGGACTCCGAAAAATAGCAGTCCGATTTATCACATTTGTCGTTCATTCGCAATTTTTTTTGTTTGTTTTGTTTTTGTTACAGAAAACTACAGTGGTTTCTCGATGCTAAGTACCTATTAAATGTGTGGCCGTATGGGAAAACACGTCGGATAGCGCAATGGGTAATTCTGAGTTAGGGCTTTGAAAAGTCGAATGTGGACTTCGTGGGCCAAATTGAGATTTCTGCGGAATCAGATAGTTCATTTATTTATCTTTCATTTCATATAAATTTTATTAATGAAAATGAGGTTTAAATGTTTTTTTTAAATGTTTAATGAAGCTCCCTTCGCTCAAAGACATGGTTAAAGAGACTTTGATCTCAATGTCCTCAAAATCTATATATGGCGATGGTAAATTTACAAATTTGTCCATAACTTTGGAACTAATAAAAATATTGACCTCATGTGAAGGGCAAAATGTTAAAACATGAATGGGGATTACTAATCTATCAATAACTCAATTTTCATATCTGAAAGATGTGAAGGGTTTTCCCATGCACCCGCACAGATGAGTAAACTAAGGATGAATTTCACAATCATGGATCCCTTATTATTCTATTATTTCATTACTCAGGTGGGCTCGATATAAAGTATACTTCAGTAACAAGTATATTTTTCTATGCACCAAGGCATGTTTTATGTCGCATTTCTTCCGCTTTCCAGCGTTAAAAGCGAACATTTGCACAGTGTTAGGTCTGTTTTTATGTTCATATTGAATTTCAACAGAAGAAAAAAATGTAAACTATATCGCAGTGGGGTTTACAAACCTGTAACCCATTCTGCATGATCGCATACACTGTACAAAGGACATTATAATTTTGTACTGACTTCCAAATTAGTAGGAAAACCATCTTACTTGTACCAAGTTAGAAATGCCTTCCTACTTCCTACCTTAACTTTGAAATACGGCGGAAGTTCACATACGACAGTTTTCCGTGACACAGTTTCGCCCGTTACAATTTGCTCTCTCCCTCCCGGGAGCCTTGCTGCTATAATCAATCTCGGTAGTTCATTAGATAAGCTCCTGGTTTTCTATCGATCGACCCGATAAATTTCTAACCTCCTAGAAATTTTAGACGTCCTCGAAAAGCGGGCCGTGACAATTGCACCAGTGTAAACCCGGCCCGAGCATGTTTTTGAACGCCTCGGCTATAAATAACCTAATTAGAGGCTCTTTTCAGGGGCAATAATTACATTGATGTGCGCTGTCCATGGACAGACTAATTAATGCCCCTGCTTTGTCGAGGTATGACGTAACTGTGGCTTGGGCACTTTCGGTGCAACAATGGGTTAATTCGGACAGACGGATGTGGCGTTAAAAGAATGGCCTCTTTGTAGTGAGAGGTTCACAGCGCACCATGCACCTGCTTCACATTTCCTGCGAGTGTTTGAGAAGAGCACTGGACATGAGAAAATGGTCTTTAACAGGCATATATGATGGTTCACTGCACAGCAGCAGCAAAAAGCACCCGCAAATTTGCGGCGTTATCATGCGATGCAAACGACCAAACTACATCTACAACATTAATATCGCTCCTCTCTTTGTAATTATTGTGCTCACACGCGTCATTGTTTGTAAAAAAAAAAATGCTAAAACATAACGATTTTTCTCAACGCCAGCTCTCTAAAAACCCGCCATATTTGAGGAATTTGGCCTCAAAACACCAGTTTGGCTGCAGACAACACAAAAGTAGTGATGTCATGAGCATAAATGTCCATGTAAAAAAAAATGGAACAGGTCATTTGGATATGGGAAAATCGATTTTCTACATTTTTCGGAGACAATCAAGAACATCGCTGACCACCAATTTTAAAGATAAAGGACCAAATATGGTCCGGTTTGTTACTTACACATGATGAAATCAGTGGAGAAATTAAATCCCACGATGTGCATGGGAGGAAGCATTTCTTGGCTGTTGGTATAGCTAAGTCTAGACTTGTCATCTTTCTATAGGAAAGCACCAGTATTTGCACCGTGTGGTTCACACGGCCAAAGTCATTTTCACTCTATTGAGTCTGCTCCTTTTTGTAACGATGATTATTTTCACTCTGGCGATGGACTCTGCTACGTACATATTCTCGACACGGCATCTGATACAAATGCTCGGTTTCAGCTTCGGGGAGCGGAAGTAAAATTTCAGGGGCAAACCGCAAAAACCTATGACGTATAGTCCATTTAAAAACACCGAACTGGGACCGTATTGACGAAACAAAGAACATTTTCGTAATTATCAAAATAATACTTACGGAACGTTTGAGGTACAAATATCAAAACAAACAACTTCAGACTATAAAAAGGTGTATTCAAAATTTTGGGTCGGTTGGTGCAAAAATAGTCGAGATAGTCCATGGCTCCTACAAAATTTCACGAGGTTTTTTTTTTATAATATAAGATGAAAACAATCATAAAAAAAGAAATGTTGCGTGTTTATGGAATACAGTAGGCTGTTTTAGGCCGTTTGAGCCATTTGATAAAACCATCCTCCTGCAACTGTTATCTTTCTCGACTGTTAGTGAGTATTCTGTAGATCTTACGTTACGGCTGTGTTAGAATGTTTTGCGGTTTGCAAAAGGAGGTGACCTGGGGGATAGGGGTGGAGGAGGGGACGGGGTGGGATTGGTCGTTCTTTGAAGTTTTATATTATGGAGTTATACGAAAGGGTCTCACAAAGAGGAAACTAACTAGTTTCACTCTGCTCGATTCTCTGTCATATTCAAACAAGCCCAGTCTACTCCATCGACCAGCGTGATGTAAGACGGTACTTAACAACAAGGGTAATGTGTGCCAATTTGTGAATACTGTTGTTAGACGAGATGTCAGGATAAAATGTTTTTACGTGTTGACTCTTACACACTAATCATTTCGTTTAAGTTCAGCTACTGTGTTTACTAGATAAAGTTCAGTCTGTTCATCCGTCCGTCGGTCCATCCATCCATCCATCCATCCATCCATCCATTCATCCATCCATCCGTCCGTCCATCCATCCAGCCAGCCAGCCAGCCAGCCAGCCAGCCAGCCAGTACTGTAACATTATTATACATATTTTAGTAAAAAAGGATGAGGAAAAAAAACAACCCTGCATTTATTAATAAAATAAATTTCGTGCAATTATTTTTTTATCATTGTTGGCCTAGATCTATAGTCTATTCTTAATATAACAGATACAAAAAACCGTAGAGTATCTTCGTCCTAATCTTAATTTTTTTGTTTTGTTTAAGACTAGACGCAAAGCTACCACTCCGTTTAGCGACCACGTGGTGCTTTGGGGTCAGCCAAACATCAAAAAGTCGCTTTTCGTCCATGCATAATTAATAACTCCTAGATCCATCTGAGTGAGCAGAAAGAAGGGAAGATATTTGTACTTGGAGACAGTCTCATCTATATTTAATCAGGGGAGGATTATACAATTATTGAGATATGCCTTTGTGAGTCCTCTGGGAGTGTGGTTTCCTTTGTTTGTTTTTTTTTTTTATACGAGACGAGCGAGCAGGTTTAAAGGCATACGTCAGCAGGATTTTTTTTTTGTTAACTGGAGTCGTCGTCGGCTTTTCTATTTGATGGACAAAATCTCAGTCGAGATTTAGACGGAAGCGCTCAGACATGAAACAGAAACACTGATAAGGATTCCCTTTCTCAGTTAATAACATAATTATAGAGTTTATTTTTACGGATTTAGATTTTGTGAGGTTCTCACATTTTTTAAACATTGGCAGCCAGCTGTGCTGTTCATGAACACTACAGCGTCCGGTGACTCTATCAGTGTAAACAGTGTGTTCATTTAGCACCCTAATGCACCACTCCTGAATGTGTGAAAATCGGGCATTCCCAGTGATTATATACTTAACCGTGGCGCGTAGTTACAAACTATTGCCTACTGATGCCTATTCAATACTAAAGGCTTGGGTGTGGGTAACCTTCCTTGACAGCTTGGACGTGACGGGTCTGGATGACGTAATTGAAGAGCATTATTTCCAAAACTCTCTAAATATATTTTCCTTGAAAATTAATTGGTGGCGTATTCAAACATGCACGTTAATTCATTCAAAACCTAATTGAGCTCAAAATCTGCGTTCGCTCAAAGTTTACGTTATTTAACAGTAATTAAAAATATATCTTTGAAGAGCTATTTGCTTAATGTTATTTCCCTTTATTTCTAAAATATTTAGAGACTACATAACGAGTTTGGGAAAAACGCTCTTGAAATTTTTTTGACAGGAATGGAGTGACGTAGTTTGATAGAAAAATCATGGGGTCACGTCGTTGAGTAGACGGTAGGATGTGGAATTCCCTGCAAGTAGCGTAAGATGTCTTGTCCTGGTTAAGAGAGGACATCTCCTTGTGTGAATGAGACAATATTGTCCATGTCGACAAAGAGTATTGTATTCCACATGAACAAAGTTCTAAGAGACAGATAAACAATGATAAACGGGACTTTTATTGACCCCATATGGATTTGTTTTACAATGACGTACAGTGTTATACATCTCATTCATAATACAGATAAACAGATGGCAGTATTTATTTATCATATAAACAGGGCCTATTTCCGGTAACATTAAAGTATGTAATAATTTTTTGGTGTGTCACGCATTGGATAAATTTGACCTTTGACCTGCTTACAAATACTTTGATTGGAAGCCTTGGAAACCTTTAGGCGTACGAATCTGTGACCTCGTTTCTCTTGCAACTATTTTCAGAGCCGTAGAGTTTCCTTCTGTCTAGATTAAAAATAAAATAATTTCAGTCTGTCTTTCTTATCGCTTGTCATATTTCAGTTTCAGTTCAGTTTAACATGTCAATTAAAAATACTTGAAATTTAACAGTGTTTCTGTGGTCTAAAGTTTCACCGAAGATTGTCAGATGATTGGATCTACTTTGTGTCGCTTAACTGTTTGGTTCAATCAGTTCAATTGTGATTGATGTGTCTCAAAGAGGGTGAGGGCCACTTGAGGGTCTTTTTTACAATTAAAAGTTCATTTCTTTATTAGTTAAAGTTTATAAGTTAAAACGGCTCTAAAACTCGTGTTTGTTTGATATCAGATTTATGGAATTCGTTATACATTTATCGTATTCACTCGCCAGAGGCTCGCTTATAAATATAAAATATTACAAATAAATCCCATAAGAAGGTTATTGCTAGTCGCGGGTGAGGAGCGCGATGGTCCCTCCAGCTCTAAAGCCAAATATTCATTTCGATCTAAGTCGAGTTGGGATAGAAAATAGAAGTATCTTTTCCAAGGAAATCACGTCTGTGGCCGTATATATTATCCTTACGTTAGTTAAGACACTGCGCTAACCACGAGAAACTTCCACAACATTGGAAGTGTTTACCGCAGTCAATGCAGTACGTTAAGTAACTTATGTTTGATGCATACAGTCACTGGAGTCTAACCCATAAACCCTGACCTCATAGTCTTCAGTTTGTAAGAACTTCTCACAAGCCACACGATCACGCTGCGAGACACGGGGTCATTGGCCATATTATGCATAATTCATACGTTAGTTAACGTATTGCGTTAAATACAGTGAACATTACTAATGTTTTGAGAGTTTCCCGTTGTTACCGCAGTGCGTTAACTAACGTGAGATTTATGCATAATGGCCACATGTGTTGATTTATCTTTGGCATAAAGACAATCTCTGATTACCCTGAAAGAATTGTTTATGTATTTAATTTTTTTTGAAGTCGCTCGTATATCGGCTCAAAGTTCTGAATAGAATGATGTCGATATTTGAGTAAGACCTCATATATAGAATACGGTATTAACCGCCAACACAGGCGATATCCAGCGTGTCCTATCGCAAATAACACCAAGTCCCATTTCAATTTCATGTGCTTTTTCTAGGTA
>JAWQUT010000175.1:407301-421697 GCA_033807755.1 Ellobium chinense
TCACAAAATGTATACTGCTCACAAAATGTGTACTGCTCACAAAATGTATACTGCTCACAAAATGTGTACTGTTCACAAAATGTATACTGCTCACAAAATGTGCACTGCTCACAAAATGTATACTGCTCACAAAATGTGTACTGCGCACAAAATGTGAGCAGTATTGAGATTGTGGAGCAGCGTGGTTCAACGGTTAAGGCGTTGGACTCAAGATCCAAAGGCCGTGGGTTCGATTCACTACCGCGGTCATGTTGTAAGTGTCTTGGGAAAGCACATTTTCCTCAGTCCACCTGTCTGTATAATGGATACCTGGCTAAAGGCAGTGGAAGATATTGTCAGAATGCTGGTGAACAGCGCCTGTAAATGGCAGCGGCAGTGTATGCTCCCCAGTGAGCTGAGAAAGTCATAAAGTGATCAGTCATGCTGGGAGAATAATAGTGTGAAGTCGCGTGAGTTGGAATTAGCCTACGTACGAAACTTATAAACTGCATTTTTATTATTATTAAACTGTGTGGCGATCCAGGAAAACTTCACAATGGTCAAATCCACCAATTTACAAAATATAGATGTTAGTGTGTCTTTATTCCTCATTTATTTCTAAACAGGAAGCTTTTTATTTCAAACTCCTGACTCACCTAGAAGCTGAGATAAGCGTATTTTGAGTTAAGGAAGTGAAGATTTTCAAAACTGAGAAAATGGCTTTTTAGCAGGAAAACTAACGTCATAAATGCGTTTTCATATACAGAGAAAAATAATTATGTAAACGTGTTTATATGCAGAATTAAAGTTCAGACTTGTAAAGGAGCTGGATAGAAGACTGATTAATGTGATAGTGAAAGAAAACTCAGGTGCGACCTGCTCAAAAAAAAAAATATACCCAACGAGCTTACATGATTATGATCGCCTGCTAATTTACAGATGTAACTCGGAAACGAACTTATTTTTCGTAAGGGAAGTTTTGTGTTATGCCGACAATCACTTTTGGGATGACGTTATTGTTTACTGTAATAATACGAGTGTGACATAAAACATTTAGAGCGTCTACAAGTGTATACATTCGATATAAAACCTTAAGACAGAATAAAAAAAGGTAGATGATAACATACATAAGACAAATAATACCGAGTTTCCGAAGCTCGAATGCCTCTTAAGTTAAAAACAAAAAATCATTAGCATTATCATCCCTGGTCTCTAGTCCCTATCAACCATCAGTATCAGTATGTACTCGTTGTGATTTGTTCATACTTTGTCTATGCCATCATAATGCAGTAAAGCTGAAGAGTTTATGCAATGCGTTTTCTATTTCTTGCCAAAACAGCCTATACCTATGAAATTAAACATACCATCAATTCCGTGAATGCCGAGTTGCGTGGTAGCTTTTAGACAAACCAAAACAACAACATGATCAACAAGAACAACAGGAACAGCAAGAACAAGAACAACAAGAATAAGAACAATAACAATAACAACAACAACAACACCAAGAAAAAGCCGAACTCGTCTTTATATAACTTCGTGTAACCGCCACTGTTGTTTTGAATTCTCTCAAACAAAACATCGGTTGGTTTTTTTTTTTCCTTTTGTCAGAGTGTACGAGGCTAAAGATCGCCTCAAGCGCTGTTGTCTGTCGCCAGTGACCTATGTCCCTTATAAGAATTCCTTCTTCAGGCATGGCGAGCCCATTCAAAGAATGGGTGTTGTAACTGATGTGTGCACTACACGGAAGACAAACGTAATGGCTGTGAGAGACGGCGACACATTGTCGACTGTTAATTTCTTTCCCCTGTCTTGGTCCAGAGTTTGTAACTTCATATTATGATTTCTCTATTGCGACTGGGTGCTGCTAAGTAAAGGTGGGCGATATCATGAATCGAAATATCGAAATCGAATTAGTCGATACCACTGTCGGTACTGCGGAGGTAAATCTCATCCCATTTTGAGGTTGATTAGGCAGTAGGTTTTTAACTTTCTGTTTCTTCCATCCGCTTTGTCTCTCACTCATATTCAGACTCCGTCAACTCTTTCTCTTTTCTCTCGCACTTTCTCTTTCTTTCTACCAGCAGGGAGTAGATTAGGGAAGTAGAAAGTAAGACTAAATGGACTGTATGCGAATGATTAGTGAAAACTCCGCTTTCAAGGCCAGTCCACCAGAAGGCCGGGAAAATCAAAGAACGACCTTGACAGTGTACCTTACTTGTTCCTTATGGGTCTTACCTTTCCTGAAGTGGGCTAAGATTGGATGTAGTCTTCACTAATGAAACAAGGGGGTTTTCAACACATACTGGTTATTTGTCTCACTTTAACTGATATTCCTCACTGAGCTGACCCTCTAGTCCGCACGGCTACAGATAAAATGAAAATCATAATTAATCTCAGATCAGTTAATCGATACTTTGCTTTTAAGCACTGGAATATTTCATTTATCCGTTAAGTAGAGGTCAAATCGGATACGTGGTATCGATAGCTGTCCATTACTACCGTTAAGCCCGTTTCTTAGTTCCACATTGAAATCATAGCCAGCGCCGCACTACTGGGCGGGCTAGTCTAATTAACAAAAGCCGCCGGCAGCCCGTCATAAACCCGCCAAGAGTGGACACTGGACCGGAAGATACAGCCCACTAGATCTACTCCGGTCTTGGAAACACTTCCGGTTTACGAGAGTAATCTCCCATGTATATTGATGAGCCCGCGGGTTAGAATCTAGGTCATTAGTGACAAATTTTGATGGCTAGTTTTTTTTTTGTTTTTTATTTTCTTCTTCTTTTCCGCTCTCATTTCGGTTTTATATTTTTTTCCTTTGTTCTGAATTCATGTTGACCATGACTATTTGGGATCACGACAAAACTTCAAGACTTTCATTGTCAGTGGTTTTGATTCCCTCAGTGTTTACACGCTCATTTGGGAACGCGGCAATGCAGGGTGTTGTCAGCTGAAAGCACGCTACAGAATGAGAGTGTGGAAAATTGAACTTGAGCACCATGAGGTTCTGCAGCTCTCTACTAGCATTTAGTTTTAAGCACCGGAAATGCTGCCACTTGACACACTTACATATCACGAAAAGAAAAAATGGCATCCTTCTTGTGTGCAGTAACGAGGTTTTTCTGAGGTACCACTTGCCCAGACCTCAGCTGCTGGACAATGATAAAACAGCAAAAGTGAAAAGTATACCTAGAAATCGTCTGTCTCAAATGATGTTAGGACCAATATAAACCCTACATTTGGAGATTTCTATGAATAGGTATTAGTGAGGGAGGAAAATGTATCCATATTCATCCAGAATGGTAGTGTTTCACCCTCTAAGAAAATGCGGAGTGAAAATATTTTTATGTTTAAGCAAAAAAAAAAAAAAAAATTTCAGGGTGTCTCTTCGTAACTGCAGTTTTGTCCGGGGAAATATTGGCGCATTTTTTAAACAGGTCAAAATGGGCCTAAATCTAATAAATAACAAGGAAGCAGTCGAAGTATAATATTTTCGAATAACAGGGACACCATGTCACCCGCGTCAGCTTTCCCTTCCGCCATTCTTTCAATCCGTATTAAGCTGCACTCTCCTTCTACTAACGCTGTCATCCCCTGTATACTATATCCTCCAAAGAGCCGGTAACTGTGTTATCCTCTAACAACATTGATTATAATTATCGCCCTTTGGAGCCGGTGGCCTCGTAAACACGAGCAAAGTTGCACAACTCTTTGTGTTCCATTATCTCCCCTTTCGTCATATGATGTCATACCGCGAAGGCAAGACAAATAGGTGTTTGCTATCTAGTTGTCTAAGAAATTTTAGGCCATGTCTTCAGTGACTGATAATAAGCGAATGGAAAACAATACCGGTAACGCAAGCACCACCACCGCCACCACCACTGGCCCCTCCCATTACCACCACCACCACCACCACATGCGTTCTAAGAGACAAAGGCTTCAATACACAAAATGGACGACAGTTCTTTCACCATTCCCGTTGTCTAAAACAAAATTCTGAAAAGATTATGCGATACCGCACAGTGCCCAACTTTCATTCTCTCACTCAGTGTAGTGTGCTTTCAGCAGACAACACCCTGCATTGCAGGAGTTCCTTGGATAAGCTTGTGTATGATGTATAGAAGTTACCCTTTTAATATGATTTGACATCAAAACCAGTTTATGGTCATTAAAAGGATGTTGCAACCAAGCGGACTGCTTTAAGAGGAAGTTAACCATGTTGATGTCGTAAAATAACCCTTTCCACTCCTCCTTGCCTAAACTGAGATCTCTTCCCGATTCTTCCATTTTCCCCTAAGGAGATTTAGCTGCCGCCCTCAACTCCTAATCTACTTTCATGCATTCTCCCTCGTCACCGCTCGGTGTATGCTCGTGCAGGCTCGACATGTCACAATGAGTTAAGATATTTGTTTGTGTTTAAGATAGAACCATGTGTGTCGTTAATCTTTCTATCATATCTCGTATCCACCCCGTCACTGTTCTTTCACCAGCCTTCTAGTATTCCCCAAATGCGATTTTGACTCGCCTTCGACTCTTAATCTATTAACACCGTACTCACAGTTTTACCACTCCCTCGCACAGCCCTAACCCTTACCTCCCATTTCAGTTTTGTATCATAATCTCTCTTTCTCTCTCTTTCCCTCTCTGTCTGTCTGTCTGTCTGTCTGTCTGTCTGTCTGTCTGTCTGTCTGTCTATATATATTCATCAATATATATCCTCTCTCTCTCTCTCTCTCTGTCTCTCTGTCCGGTCTCTGTCTGTCTGTCTTCCTGTCTGTCTGTCTATATATATTTATCAATATAATATATCCTCTCTCTCTGTCTCTCTGTCCGGTCTCTACCTGTCTCTCTGTCTCTCTCTGTCTGTCTGTCTGTCTGTCTGTCTTTATCTATCTATCTATCTATCTATCTATCTATCTATCTATCTATCTATCTATCTATCTACATGACAAATGGCTGGATTGTTTCTCGCCTCAGGGCTTTTTTCCTCCACCAGTTTCACTCAAATTTGCTGTGTGAGTCACAAGTGGGTCATTGTCCTGAAATAAACTCCCTTATATCGGCTAGATGGTTCTCCAGATGTTATTTTGCACTCCGTACCCACTGTAACTTTAAGATAAGATATAAAATAAGATAAGATACAACTTTATTGTCCATGATAGTCACGTCAGTTTCGTTTCCAGCAGAAAAAAAAACAACAAAACGAAACACTTAATAGACATTAACACTGCATAGTATTTTAAGCAAACATGTTACAAGACACACCCAAGACACTCCGACCATTTCCCCCTCCCGCCCCGAATACACAAACACATACATACGTGCACCAACAAACACACATCATACATACACGTATGCACACACGTACACACACACACACANCTATTTTAGATGAACTGATCTTGATGTGAACTTTACTTATTTTGGCTGTTTGATCTGGAGTTCTGGTCTGTAATTTTCTAACTACATTTTAGTCCAGTTCACAACTTCATATTTACCCCGAAAATCAGAACCAAGAGTCGCCTTTCTTTTGTTATTGTCTTTATCTATCTATCTATCTATCTATCTATCTATCTATCTATCTATCTATCTATCTATCTATCTATCTATCTATCTATCTGTCTGTCTGTCTGTCTGTCTGTCTGTCTGTCTGTCTGTCTATCTATCTATCTATCTATCTATCTATCTATCTATCTATCTATCTATCTATCTATCTATGTGACAAATGCCTGGATTGTTTCTCGGCTTAGGGTTTTTTTCCCCCACCAGTTTCACTCAAATTTTCTGTGTGAGTCACAAGTGGGTCATTGTCCTGAAACAAACTCCCTTATATCGTAGGTGGTTCACCAGAGGTTGTTTTGAACTCCGTACTCACTGGAACTTTAAGATAAGATTATAAGATAAGATACAACTTTATTGTCCATGATAGGCCCGTCAGTTTCGTTTCCAGCAAAAAAAAACCAAAACACACGAAACACTTAATAGACATTAACACTGCATAGTATTTTAAGCAAACATATTACAAGACACACCCAAGACACTCCAACCATTTCCCCCTCCCGCCCCGAATACACAAACACATACATACGTGCACCAACAAACACACATCATACATACACGTATGCACACACGTACACACACACACACATACACACACAAATAGAGACTCACATACACATGCACGCGCGCATACACACACACACACACACACGCACACACGCACACACGCACACACACACAAGGTTGAAGAGGTCAACAGATGGACTACGGTAATCTGGACAATGTCATGACTGTGATGATGACGGTGATGGTAGAAACCTGATGGAAAATGGCATGAATGATTTTCTGTACCTCTCTTTATATAAGATTAAGAGCATATCTATTTCATAATTTGATGCAGTAGAAAACTAGAACTCCGCCCTAAAGGTCCCATAGGTATTTACTCCTATCATTCAAAATTTGGCACCTCACATCTGGTAGAGAAATACAAAATATGGACCCTGTGAAATTAGTATGTGTAAAGAGTGATAAATGCGACCACCGGCTGAAGACGGTAACTTGCGTATGGGGTATTTTGTTCTTTATCTTTGTTAACTTCAAGACGCTCCCGGTGTTATAGTTTAATTAGCATTACTTTGAAAGTGCCAGAAACGTGTTTTGTTTATGATATCTCTGAGAATATTTATT
Source organism: Ellobium chinense (assembly GCA_033807755.1). Classification (NCBI taxonomy): domain Eukaryota; kingdom Metazoa; phylum Mollusca; class Gastropoda; order Ellobiida; family Ellobiidae; genus Ellobium; species Ellobium chinense. Next base: position 413,968 of record JAWQUT010000175.1, read on the forward strand.
TGCCAGCACGAGGCTCTGCGGCAGAGAATTTGTTCACAGCTGGTTCTTACGTCCATTTACAAAGCCAAATAGCAGGAAATGACCAGTAGGTCTTTTCACCCAGCGAGTGGATGGAGAGTTTCCATTCTTTACATTTGAGAAAAATGTCCCCAACGGCTACGAAAGAACCATGTTTGGTCAGCGGCAATGTGTATCCCCTTTCTCCGAATTTATAGAAAATGGATTTGCCCGTATCCGAATGACTTGCTCTCTCTTTTTTTTTTCAAAATAGTCGTCCTTGCATATGATCTCACAACTACTAATTGCTGTCTGCAGCCAGGTTGGCATTGCCAGACCAAACTTTTCAATTTGGCGGTTTTTTTTTTTTCAGATAGACTGTAGAATGGTTTTGAAATAATCGACACAAATCTCATCATTCCTCTTGCTGGTATCGATACCCGAGAGGTGATATCGGCCCAGCACGAGTCGCTGTTACGGTGCTGAACATATTTTTGTGATTTGTTTTTTTGATTTTGTTTTAACTATTTCTTTTTGGGGCACAATCACTTATTTTAATCGACATTTTATGCTCTTAAATGTGAGGCAATGGACTTGGTAAACAGCATAATATCTAAACATATCACATCCATATTAGGTCTGAAATAGGGGTTTACCACTCCACCTCCCATCCCTCCCTCAACATATACAAAAATTCTTTTGTTTGTTCAAACTGGCCAACCCATCATTACTATCGGAAAGCAAGCCCCGTCTACAAATGGCCGCTGCTTCGACTCATATGGATTTGCTTTTTATATATCAAATACTGTTTATGTCAGTTTTCTTTCCTGTTTTTGTCCATGAAATTCCGGGGAAAATCTCGCCCTGGTGTGATGCATGCGATTTAAGTTAATTCCAATTAGTGAAGTGACCCATCATGTCTTTGGTTTCCTTTTATATCCCGGGTGCGCCTTTAGAGATTTCACTTGCCGTATAATGCTGCCTTGTTATAGGTCTCACCTCCTTTTTTCATAGCTTCAAGTTCCGATCCGATGCCTTCTCTTCTCAACACAATCCTTTTCACGTACTACTCCAGGGTTTCCAGACTAATTCTCCTGTCAGGCCAAATCGCATTCGAGAAGGAGCGAAAAAAAAGAGCCAAACCATGTCTGGAAAAGGCCTGCTGGAATCAGGAGTTGAAATACGATGAGATATTTACTACGACATAACTATGCGGTGGATATACGTGGATATCATAATTATCATAAACCTGTCTATATACAATAGAGCAGCAGAATAAGACATGATTATTAAATGGAAACAGAGATTATTTCTTTGATTGAAATGTGTTCATCAGGCAATTATTGTGACAGAAGCCCAATAATTTGAAATACCAATTGAGAAAAGTAAACAATATATTTTGCATATGAAATGAGTCACTTTTATTCTCAAGTTCGTTGAAGCGAAAAAAAGAACCAAAGAACCAAAAGTTTGGTGTTTGGCTTCGAGCAAAAATCTGGTGTTTGGCTCCGAAAACCCCAAGTCTGGCCATCCTATACTATTCTACGCTTCTGCCGCCACCTTCTAAGACATACCTAACCTCCTCTACCCATTCTCAATACTCCATTCCAGCCCCTTCCCCACGCGTTTCTCATTTGGGACCCATCCCTTCCTGGTTCAGTGTTACATCTCCTTCCTCTTTACCCCTATTTCAAGTTCTTACGTCATAATACTTATCTCAGTATAATTTCCTTACCCCGCTCCTCGTCCACTCGCTCAATACGCCTCTCCATCCCACCCACCTCTTACCATTCCATTTACGTTTCATGCCTCTCAGCTCTTGCCAAATTCAGACTCAAAATTTCTGCAGCCACCGACCCTACCTCGTCCCCCTTCCTTATCCAGCTCAAGCTCTTGCATCGTTCTTCTCAAAAAAATTAATTTCACAAGATCTTCTCTCTTGACATCACCCAACAGTGGTTAGCTACCTTCTTTCATTCATTTCATCACCTTTATCCTTATTCCTTACTTCCACGCGCTTTTTTACCATCTCGGATTCAATATTCCTGTCCATACCCTAACTTTCATCCTCTCTGCTCTGTTCAGACCCCTCTCGCCATCCCTCTCCAAATTCACATTTTCTGCAATACCCTCAACACCAAATCTATTTTCACAATCTACTCTCCACCCATCACCTTACCCGCCTCAGCTCACCCTGGTTGCCAGGCAGGCGCGAGGAAGCTTAAAAGGGAAAACAGTACCCCAACAAAGAAAAAAAAAGAAATATGGCCAAAGCCTTTCAAAAAATATCCTACAGAGGAAATATTCAGCTAATCCAATTTGGCCCGTCAGAAAACAAAAGATGACCGACTAGCGCCGGCAGAATTACCCAAATGGACGCCGGTGGAAATTTGGTTTGCCAAGCCTTGAGCCTTGACGCCATTTTTGGGACGACGTGCGTGCGTTTTGGAGCGAAAATGACGAGGAGAAAGCGAGGGAAATAGAGGAGAGGAAAACAAAGGACCGAAAGAAAAAATTAAAAGATAGAAAGCTGACGCAATTTACTGTGTCGAGCGTCACATGGTTTTGCGAAATGTTGGAATGAACGTACGTTGTGTGGCTGGCAAGGGGTCAGAAGGAAAGGCCTTCAATATTTGATTTGTTTTCTGTACAAGTCTAGAATATACCAACATGTAACATATTTTGGAACTCGGATACATAATTACTATAATAATAAGAAGAAGAAGAAGAAGAAGAAGAAGAAAAAGAAGAAGAAGAAGATGAAAAAGAAGAATAACAATAATAATAATGATAATGGTGCTAATAATAATCATGCACTTTTTTCATCTCAAATTCAAACATAGAACAACAATTACAACATAGTCAGATCAAATAACACACTGCTCACTCGAATACAATACACAACTTCAAATACAAAAATTGAAGGCTCAAATTTTGATGCAGCAACATCAAGTGTTAATCTCACTGCGTCACATTTGCTCTCCCAATGTGAGGTTTGACCTGAATATTATGCATTTGCATTTGGATGTGAACTGTGATATGTCATACTGTATGACATGTTTAGTGTGCAGAAAATTCATAATGCGTTTGAACTTTCCATGTTGGCGTTATTCCACCTATGTTCTGTTTGATCTTGCTTAATGGTATTTCAAATTTCTATTTGAATATGTGAACTGGAAAAAACTATAACAATAATGCAGTTTATAATTATCGTATGTAGGTCAATGCCCCCACTCTCGACTTTATACTGTTGTTATCTCAGCAGGCTTGATCACTAACATTCCGACGATAGGTTTCTCTGCCTGAAGCCAGGTACCCTTTTATCAGAGGGGGGAAGTAAAGAAACTGTGAATGAAGTGCTATTGTAAGACATTATTTTACAAAAGGCTGTGGCTGGGAATCGAACCGGGAGAAATTTAGGTCTTGAGGCCAACGCTGTAACCATTCGGTCACACAGAAAGGATCATCCAGACAAAGGGAATCCCGCTAGAACCGAGATCTCGTTAAATGCGAGGTCAGTGGTTGACACGGTGAAATATAGTTAGAAAAACAACACGGCATAATTGAACGTTAGTTTTTCCTTTATGGGTGTTTGAAGGGAAAGAAAGGAGTAAATGGCGTGAGGCAACATGTTAGTAAGAGAGGGAGAGAGAGAGAGAGAGAGAGAGAGAGAGAGAGAGAGAGAGAGAGAGAGAGATGCTATTGAATGATCTGATAAAACCTAGCAAGTGTGACTGACTCAGCTTTTACTAGCGTCTTTCTCAATACTCTTGCTACAAAGGCTACGATCTCTTTGACCTGCTAGACTTTACCAGTTACATCAGACAAGTAAAGAGGCTAGCGAAAGTACCCACGCACACATTTGCGGGGATATTAATAATAATGTGAAGCAACGACCACTCCACATCGACATGCATTTACTCTGCTCCTTTTCCAATTATTACTGTGGTTAAAGGCGTCATTCTATAATGTAAATGTAACGGTAAAGCTGAGAGGATAGAAAGTGATTTTTTTCTTGACGCCAGCCCCCCCCTTTAAAAATCCGTCAAATTTGAGGAATTTGGCGTCATTACGCCAAATTGGCTGCAACACCATAGTAGCAGTGACGTCATGTACATGAGCTCTGATCTAAAAAATGTAGACTAGCTGGTCATTTGGATGTGGGGAAATTCACTTTCTGTGAGTTCAGAGACAGGAAGTAGACGCCCCTACTGCCCCCCCAAAAAGACCCTTTAAAGTGACTTTGTGACTCACAGAACAAATTTGAGGGAAACCGGCAAAGAATAATATCACACGACTGTAACAAAACTCCCCCCCCCCCNCCCCCCCCCGGCCACCTTTTGTTATTATTATTTTTGTTTTGTACCACTGTGATGATTTTTGTAGAACTGGCATATTCTAGTCAGTCCAAATTTTGTTACCTAACTCGTTTTGACATAGTCTACTAAGTTTGACTCTAAAAGAAGATATTAGCCCCTCCTTTCCACGCACGCCCACAAAACACGCTTATCACAAACAAAAGGACAAAAACTTCCTGTCACTTTCAATGATGCGAAAACAAGGAGAGATAAAAGCCTTATTTTGGGGTATTGCACAACCAGGCTGACATATTTCACCCCTTGTTTGCACTTGCCATTCCCCCCGGATAAACAGACTTTATTTTTACCTCTAAGATCTTCCAAAGCTTTAAAAGAATATGGCATAAAAATTATCAGAATAGCCATGTCACTGAGTTTCATATCAGAAATGTAGCTACAAAAATTTTATTACCCTTGTTGCGATATAAACCGGTCTTTAATGATCCTTGCCAGTTTTAATCTTCATGAACGCCAGATAAATTTCTCCTTGAACTCTTTAAACTTGATATGACAATTTCTTTTGGTTGTTGAAGGAGTTGGGGATGAATTGGAGCAGGGGATCAATAGGTCCTTGAGGACACAGATGTCATAGTTTTAAGAGCTCGCTGGCAACACTGGTGGTGCAAAGCTAATGTTGTTTATCCGATGAGCTGATGTCGTCATCTCAGCCTCTATGTTGTGCCAGGCTTGGCATCGTAGAAATCATGACGATGTGACAATGAGGTATTTTCAGACGGGTCAGTTACACCACGTGATCTAGGGATTGCCAGGATAGTTTGATAAATGACGAGTAATCATACATGAGCAGAGCATGTAAACAAACCAACGTGTGAGCAAGATTTCCTAGGTCACGTGATGGAGCTGAAAATACCTAATTGTTATGTCAGTGAGTATTAACATTGTAGTCATTGTTATCGATATTATTTACAAAACATTTATCCGCACTCGATATAAATGAGTAACGAAAGGAAACTATAAGAATTTGACAAATTTGATAACATGAATTTTCGGACTGGGGTCCTTCTGGAGATGCAGAAAGTAAATGAAGTAAGAATGAAATGACACAAGAATAGGAAAAGAAATTGTGATCAGTAGTCATGAAAAGTAAAAAGCTTGAACAGACACAAATATTCAAGATTGTTATCGACATCGTCATCGTATTCTTTATTTTCAAAAATAAAATTTAAAAAAAAACAACTTTATACTCTCAAGACTGTGGCATGAAAAACTGAATGAAAGTTCCAAATTTTCGGAGCAGGGTCCTTCTTCAGGGAACATAAAATAATATTACATAGTATAATATAATAACATAATACAACAACATATTCTTCATGATCATCTTCATTTTAATTACATACTCTCGTAGCGCAAAGAACCTCGGTGGTTCATACGCCCTCTTGCTGCGTGACCTACTGTGCTACTATTTTGTGTAACAACTGTTTCGCATGTTGTTCGCGGGTTGATCAGCTGACACTGAGCCTGCGAAATTCGACTGCCGCCTCACATGGGTTGGCATTGGCATGCGAATTTATTCGACCTCGGGCGCAGTGTAATGGTGTGGAGGCAAGAAATGGTTCTACCATGGCGTCACGAGGATTAAGAAAAGAACAAAAAACTTTAAAAAGCTTCGTCACACCAGTGGTTAAAAATTCAAAGATGTTCCCTTAATCTGAGAAACATNTTTGAGGAATTTGACGTCATTACGCCAAATTGGCTGCAACACCATAGTAGCAGTGACGTCATGTACATGAGCTCTGATCTAAAAAATGTAGACTAGCTGGTCATTTGGATGTGGGGAAATTCATTTCCTGTAAGTTCAGAGACAGGAAGTATTATACGTCCCTACTCCTCCCAAAAAGACCCTTTATAGTGACTTTGTGACTCACAGAAAAATTTTTTAGGAAAACTGGCAAAAAATAAAATCACACCGCTGTAACAAAACTACCCCCTATCCCCGCCACCTTTTTTTATTATTTTTGTTTTTTTGGTTGTACCATTGTGATGATTTATAGAACTGGCATTATTCTAGTCAGTCCAAATTTGTGACTTAACTCGTTTTGACATACTAAGTCTCACTCTAAAAGAAGATATTAGCCCCTCCTTTCCACGCACGCCCACAAAACACGTTTATCACAAACAAAAGAACAAAAACGTCCTGTCACTTTCAATGATGCGAAAACAAAGAGAGATAAAAGCCTTATTTTTGGGTATTGCACAACCACGCTGGCATATTTCACCCCTCGTTTGCATTTGCCATTCCCCCCGGATAAACAGACTTTATTTTTACCTTTAAGATCTTCCAAACCTTTAAAAAAATATGGCATAAAAATTATCAGAATAGCCATGTCACTGAGTTTCATATCAGAAATGTAGCTACAAAATTTTTATTACCCTTGTTGCGATATAAACCGGTCTTTAATGATCCTTGCCAGTTTTAATCTTCATGAACGCCAGCTTAATTTCTCCTTGAACTCTTTAAACTTGAACAGACAATTTTTTTTGGCTGTTGAAGGAGTTGGGGATGAATTGGAGCAGGGGATCAATAGGTCCTTGAGGACACAGATGTCATAGTTTAAAGAGCTCGCTGGCAGAACTGGTGATGCACAGCTAATGTTGTTTGTCCGATGAGCTAATGTCGTCATCTCAGCCTCTATGTTGTGCCAGGCTTGGCATCGTGGAAATCGTGACGACTGTAACAGTCGTTATGTCAGTGAATATTAACATTATAGTCATTGTTATTGATATTATTTACAAAACATTTATCCGCACTCGATATGAATAAGTAACAAAAGGAAACTATAAGAAATTGACAAATTTGATACATAAATTTTCAGACTGGCGTCTTTCTGGAGATGCAGAAAGTAAATGAAATAAGAATGAAATGGCACAAGAACAGGAAAAAAAAATTGTGATCAGTAGTCATGAAAAATAAAAAGCTTTAACAGACACAAATTTCAAGATTGTTATCGACGTCATCATCATATTCTTTATTTTTAAAAATATAAAAAAAACTCTCAAGACTGTGGCCTCATGAAAAATTTAATGAAAGTTCCAAATTTTCGGAGCAGTGTCCGTCTTCAGGGAACATAAAATAATATTACATATTATAATATAATAACATAATACAACAACATATTCTTCATGATCATCTTCATTTTAATTACATACTCTCGTAGCGCAAAGAACCTCGGTGGTTCATACGCCCTCTTGCTGCGTGACCTACTGTGCTACTATTTTGTGTAACAACTGTTTCGCATGTTGTTCGCGGGTTGATCAGCTGACACTGAGCCTGCGAAATTCGACTGCCGCCTCACATGGGTTGGCATTGGCATGCGAATTTATTCGACCTCGGGCGCAGTGTAATGGTGTGGAGGC
>JAWQUT010000175.1:422212-440270 GCA_033807755.1 Ellobium chinense
GTACAGTATAATGATCCCTTTGTCCACGCCGCTGTAAGGATGAACGTAGATTTGTTTGTTTCTTCAAGCTTTAATCTCGGCTACTGTGATAGAGCCAGTCTCCCACCTGTTTACATTCGTGCACGACAATGTTTGCCAGTTTAAGTGGTCCTAACGTCCTGGTGTTTATCCGTACACCAAGAAAAATTTTTGTTAAACGAGTAGAAAGCGGAACGGATGGGCGGTTTGCTTATGGAAGAAATTGAAGAGATTTTTGCCTCAGCCTTGAGCGCTTATCAACTTTACAGTCATGGTCACACATTTTCGCGCTCGCTTGCCTGCAGTTCTGAAGTACGGGTGAACTCGTGACCTCACAGACAAACGCACGGATGATGGATCTTTATTAAGAAATAATCACTGATTATTATTCGCAATGACTATTTAATTTTGTTGACCGAACCATGACCATCGTAACAAGAAAGAAAGACCATCGCCTGATCTTAATGATTTACATATTATCATCAGGCCCTTTCTCACTCTGCTCCTATTTCAAAGCCAGGCACCCCTCAAGTGTATGCATCTTTACCAATAACTCTCATATTATGTATTATAGTCCATAATCACTAATCAAAAGGGATAGAGAAGAATCTGAAACACTTGCGTTTGTAGACAGAAGGTCAGCCGGCCCAATGCGCATGTGCAGAAACAGCAATCAGCTGGAAACCGGGTCAGGCATAAAATATCGAAAGAATAAGATCGACAGCGCGTAACAAATGTTGGGTCAGCTGTGAATATAGTCTAAACCTCAGCAAATACCGAGAAATGTGGGATTGTGGATCAGTTTGATTAACACAGTGACTGTGCAACAAGACTGCACACTTAGAAACCGAATTTCTTGATAATTTAGTGATGTAGACTAGACTAGTCTAGGCTACCGGTAACCTACACTCACACGGCCTCGCTCGTGATCATGTAAACACAGCTGATTGCTTTTTCCGCACATGCGCAATAGGCCGGCTGACCTTCTGTCTACAGACGCAAGTGTCTGAAACCCATGGAGAAACAGCCATATTAGGATAGCAGCCCACAGGGCGTTCTGAAATATGAATTTTATTCTCTACAGTGTTTTACAAGAAAATCGGCAATGTTTAAGCCTTCCTTAATAATAGTTTCCAGCACACACTGAGCGTATAGAAAATGCTGTTAAGAAGTAATACAAGGTGATCCCTGAAAATTGAAAGAATAGAAAATGAATGAGTATGTGTCAAAACTGATGAACATATTCCTCAGCGACAACAACCGTTCTTCACACAAGGCCACGCCGACACAACGATGAATGCTACTATGTCAGGTAAACATACACAGTAAACTGCGGCCTTGTTAATAAATTTAGGACCTGTTCTGCACAATCTGCTCAAAATCACAGTCTTTTGAGTGTAGCATTGTAGACTCTGATTAATCAGGTGGGGTAGGTCCAACAGTGTCCAACTAGGAGTGTGAAACCCAAAGTCCCTTTCACTTCCAGTTCTTCCAGCAGCTTTACCAACATTGTTTATTCTCAGGTGTGGTTCCTCTAAGCGCGAATGGTCCCGGGTTCGCATCCTGCAAGAGTGAATTTCTACTTAGTGCCAGTACCATATTCGCATTGTTTAAAGACCTTCCTCGTGTATTCGGTCTGATGAAAGTTAGGGCCTCCTTTTTGATAATTGCCGTAGCTATGCTGAAACCAGTCGCTACAAACAAACACAAAACTAAAACAAGAAGTGCGGAAGTCTCCCGTTGCTTCCGATTCTTTCAGCTTAAGAACTTTGTTTAACCTCCTTCCTCCCCTCTGCCTCGTCACCTTTCTACTTCTACAAAACTCAAGCGGGTTGCTACAACATGCTCACGCAAACCCTTTTCAAAACACTGGGTCACCCCATTGTACAAAGCGCATGTGTTTGTGTCACAATGAAACAATAGATTGACAGGGCGTGTGTGCGTAAAACTACAACATTGTGCGTATTTGCGTAATTTCTGCGTGAGTTCGGTGTCAATGGCCTCTGTATTGCTCACTCACTGTTATGTGCGTCGCGTGTGTGTGCACCAGTGAAGTGCACATTCTGTTAAGAAAGCGTTGCAAGGCACGAAATTCCATGGCCACTCGTAAATGTCATAATAGAGAAAACAATGGCTTTGTATTATGAGTAAATAGTTGCTGCGTTACGTGAGAAAGGACCTTGGGAACTATTATCGAGTTGGGAAGACGAACTGCGGAAGATTGTCGTCCATAGTTTTGAGTTATTGCGTACGGATGTATGGGAGATAGGAAGGTCTTTAGATGTGGGACGGACAGGGTTTATATAACCATAATCATGGGCTCTGATAATAGAGTTGGTCTCACTTAATCGCAAATCATTAATTGCAAATTTAGTTTACTGACAAACTTTCCCACATAAAACTACACTGTATGTCTTTGTGCTATAGTAGAAACTGGATGCTAGCTTCTATTTCATTCAACTTGGCAGTTTTATCCACGCGTTTGAGAAGTTGCAGTTAAGCGAAATTGATAGAGCATTGGACGGTGATTTGNAAAAACTTTAAAAAGCTTCGTCACACCAGTGGTTAAAAATTCAAAGATGTTCCCTTAATCTGAGAAACATGGCTAAATAATCTTACTGTAGTAAAGCTAAGGGGATGCCGTTCACAATTTTAACACCAATGCATTTTATAACAAAAACTTCCTACACCGACGAAATCTTATATTATGCCACCATTATCAGCGGTGCCAGGTCACGGAATTGCCCTGCTGTAAATGAAACTGGGACAATATTTCATTTCCTCAGTTCATATCTATTTAAAATAAGTACTTGGCTAAAGGCCGTGAAGGCAATGAGGTATTTTCAGACGCGTCAGTTACATCACGAATTCAAGGGATTGCTCGGATATTTTGATAAATGACTAGTAATCATACATGAGCAGAGCATGTAAACAAACCAACGTGTGAGCAAGATTTCCTAGGTCACGTGGTGGAGCTGAAAATACCTAATTGTCCAAATGCTGGTGATTAGGACCTGTATAGTAGCGGTGATACTGTAAACTTCTCAGGGAGTTGAGAAAGTAACTGAGCGACCTGTGTGGCCATAGAGTAAAAAAAAAAAAAATAGAGACAACGAAAGATATAACAGAGAGAGGAAGGAAGGGAGGGAATGAGGAAATGCTGTTACACAGAGGCGTAACCAAGGGATACAAATGGAGGGGAAAGGTGCAGAGACACTGATTTGAAAAAACGTTTTTGTTTTTTTTTGAGGGGCACAAGTCATAGGAGGCGCCTATGTGTCATTAAGAAAATAGATTNNNNGGGGGGGGGAGGGGAGCTGCTGACTATTTGTATTGAGTGATGACGTGGAGGAAGTACAGTATAATGATCCCTTTGTCCACGCCGCTGTAAGGATGAACGTAGATTTGTTTGTTTCTTCAAGCTTTAATCTCGGCTACTGTGATAGAGCCAGTCTCCCACCTGTTTACATTCGTGCACGACAATGTTTGCCAGTTTAAGTGGTCCTAACGTCCTGGTGTTTATCCGTACACCAAGAAAAATTTTTGTTAAACGAGTAGAAAGCGGAACGGATGGGCGGTTTGCTTATGGAAGAAATTGAAGAGATTTTTGCCTTAGCCTTGAGCGCTTATCAACTTTACAGTCATGGTCACACATTTTCGCGCTCGCTTGCCTGCAGTTCTGAAGTACGGGTGAACTCATGCCCTCGCAGACAAGCGCACGGATGACGGATCTTTATAAAGAAATAATCACTGATCACTATTCGCAATGACTATTTGTTGACCAAACCATGACCATCGTAACAAGAAAGAAAGACCATCGCCTGACCGTATTGATTTACATATTATCATCAGGCCCATTCTCACTCTGCCCCTATTTCAAAGCCAGGCACCCCTCAATAGATTTCATCTTTATGAATAACTCTCATATTATGTATTATTGTCCATAATCACTAATCAATAGGGATAGAGAGGGGTCTGAAACCTATGGAGAAACAGACCTATTAGGATAGCGCAGGCCAGCCGAGAGTTCTGAAATATGAACGTTATTCTCTACAGTTTTTTACAAGAAAATCTGCAATATTTAAGCCTTCCTTAATAGTTTCCAGCGTACACTGAGCTTATAGAAAATGCTCTTTAAGAAGTAATACAAGGTGATCGCTGAAAATTGAGAGAATAGAAAATGAGTGGGTGGGTGGGTGGATGTGTAAACTGATGAACATATTCCCCAGCGACAACAACCGTTCTGCACGCAGGGCCACGCCGACACTACGATGAATTCTATTATGTCAGGCAAACATACACAGTAAACTGCGGCCCTGTTAATAAATCTAGGGCCTGTTTTGCACAATCTGCCCAATATCACAGTCCATTGAGTGTAGCATAATAGACTCTCATTGATCAGGTGCGGTAGGTCCACCAGTGTCCAACTAGGAGTGTAAAATTCAAAGTCCCTTTCGTTTCCAATTCTTCCAGCAGCTTACCAACTTTGTTTAGTCTCAGGTGTAGTTCCTCTAGGCGCGAATGGTCCCGGGTTCGCATCCTGCAAGAGCGAATTTCTACTTAGTGCAAGTACCATTATTATTCGCACTGTTTAAAGGGCACCCTCGTGTATTCGGTCTGATGAAAGTTAGGACGTCGTTTTTTGATAACTGCCGTAGCTATGATGAAACCAGTCGCTACAAACAAACACAAGACTAAAACAAGAAGTGCGGAAATCTCCCGTTGCTTCCGATTCTTTCAGCTTAACAACTTTGTTTAACCACCTTTCTCCCCTCGTCCTCGTCACCTTTCTACATCTACAAAACGCAAGCGGGTTGCTACAACATGCTCACGCAAACCCTTTTCAAAACACTGGGTCACCCCATAGTACAAAGCTCATGTGTTTGTGTCTATATGAAACAATAGATTGACAGGGCGTGTGTGCATGAAACTACAACGTTGTGTGTATTTGCGTAATTTCTGCGTGAGTTCGGTGTCAATGGCCTCTGTATTGCTCACTCACTGTTACGTGCGTCGCGTGTGTGTGCACCAGTGAAGTGCACATTCTGTTAAGAAAGCGTTGCAAGGCACGAAATTCCATGGCCACTCGTAAATGTCATAATAGAGAAAACAATGGCTTTGTATTATGAGTAAATAGTTGCTGCGTTACGTGAGAAAGGACCTTGGGAACTATTATCGAGTTGGGAAGACGAACTGCGGAAGATTGTCGTCCATAGTTTTGAGTTATTGCGTACGGATGTATGGGAGATAGGAAGGTCTTTAGATGTGGGACGGACAGGGTTTATATAACCATAATCATGGGCTCTGATAATAGAGTTGGTCTCACTTAATCGCAAATCATTAATTGCAAATTTAGTTTACTGACAAACTTTCCCACATAAAACTACACTGTATGTCTTTGTGCTATAGTAGAAACTGGATGCTAGCTTCTATTTCATTCAACTTGGCAGTTTTATCCACGCGTTTGAGAAGTTGCAGTTAAGCGAAATTGATAGAGCATTGGACGGTGATTTGACCCGTCATGTCTCTGTCACACTGAAATCGGAAAGTCCAAAAATCTCGTTCCACAATGAAATCAAAGTGTGCTACGGTTTGTTTGTTTGTTTGTTTGTTTGTGTGTGTGTGTGTGTGTGTGTGTGTGTGTGTGTGTGTGTGTGTGTGTGTGTGCTCTTTTTACGCTGTTGGTCATAAGTTTCATGAAAAACAACCCTTTTAAAATTTCAGTAGAATTTAGTTATTATATAAGTAGATTTAAACTTGCAGGCGGTTACCATAACACCCATGTTGTTACTAGTTTCTTTAATGCAGTGAAATTAAACTTTGATATAACACGGAATAAGATTAAGACTAAATCACATTCAAAGAATCTCTCAACTGCGGAAAATAACGGTATGCGCTAAAATCACAAGTTTAGAGGAAATGCAAAAAACAAAACAAAGCAAAAAAAAACCTATAGTCTAGCATTGGACCTCTATTTATCAACCAATCAGTGGCGCATATGAGTGGACATCTCAAAAAAAAAAAAAGGATTTTGAAAGGATTGGCAGGCTTAAACAGTCTTTTTCTGTGACAGTGAGGCACAGGCTTACAAACGACAAAGAACAAAGTGTAGTGCTATCTTTGACTCGTGAAATCTAACTAAATTGAAGCAGTGGAAGTTTTGTTGCAGCAAATTGAAAACAATAGTTGACGATCATACGAATTCTTTACAAAGAAGAATCAGCTTTTGAAAATATAAGAATGCATTTCTAATTAAAAACTAAGGCCACTTTGCAATTCGGCAGTGACAAAAACTGTAGCGTGCCAGATTTCATGGATATAAATAGCTTTGTAATGAAATGCATAGTCGTATCATGAACTTGATCCCTCAACTTTATTGTAATACGATAAGGAATATGAACATTTTCCCCACCATGCGCTCTATAATGTCCATCATGACATGTATACATTTTTTTTTGTTTCCATTTAACCCAATGGTTACATGTACATTCACGTCTTCTGAAACTTTATCCCTTCTTTGTTCTCATAGCTTTCTTTGTTTTCCTTCTTATCTTATCTCAAAATTCCTTTCATCCAGTGATTCACAAACTCACACCCACCCCTTCCCATCCTTCATAACCGCACAGATGTGCTCAACAATCATAGAAACAAAAGCGGCGCGCTTGTCGGTGAGAAAGCATTCCAACAATGGGTGTGCGGTGTCAACTGACAGCCGCCTCAATTTGACATGTTATTTTCTTTAGCATCAAGTTGTAACATAACCTCTTGTCTTTGTCATTGCCTTGAGATATATCAGCACCTGTGCTGGGCGTAAGGGAATATGAGCAATGTGAGATGTGATGGGCGCATTCGATTACAAAGACTTAACTGAGTTGCTCCTCTTTTCAACATAGCTTGTTTCTCCTGCCACTCTCTTAAAACAAATCCGCTTATATGTTGGGCGTAATCGGATACTACATGATCAGACATTCGCTAATCTCACAACAAAGAAAATGGAAGTTGCTCTGAGTAGATTGCGATGAACACTTACTCTGCTCGTATCGATTCTGAATGCCTTGGGCATGGGTGAGTAATGTGATCTATTACAAGTAGTTTGCTTTGCTAGCGTTTCTTTTACGGCTCACACCTTCGGGCGACGTTAACCGATACTGGGTGTGCGCCGCTAGACTGAAGTGTTTATAAGAGTACCAAGATTTTTGTTTTTGTTTTTGGATGCATGTTCTTTGCAATCGAGCATTGTTTCTATTCTAAACTTTTGACTAGTCCGTAGCTCCACTGATTCGATTTTCAACATCTGGGTCGCAAGAGGTTCCATTTTTTTTTCTTGAACTCTGGGACATCCCTCCTACACAAAAATTTAGTTAAAATGTGTCCAAGGTTATGAACCTTTAGTTAACAAGACCACTGATACAAGCGACTGTATTTAGGCATAAGTCCAAGCCTGGCTTGGAAGCTTGAAAAATGTGTCATTAAGCGGGGATGCGACCAGGCTGCGTTGTAATATTTTGGATTTGACTATATAGTTTCTGAAAAAAAAAGAAAAGATGCGATAAAGCGGGTTCTGAGTAGGCGAAGCTAGATATTTTTTGTATTATGTCTTAACAATACTGCTATTAAGCAAAAAGAGCGATGAAGTGGAATATGACAATATGTATAATCCATCTGTTTACCCCTGAACCGGTTTAGTGTTGAGTAGACAAGCGTAAACCGGATGCTCCATTTTCAAAATGTATCATCTCCCTTTGTCGTCGTAACCCAGTATGATTTTCTTCCGTTATTTTTGTAATTACCGACGTGTTTTGATAGGATCTTTGCTAGGTGGAACAGATTGGTTTGGTTTGAATTTGACCGATTTTCAGTCATCACATTTCCTTTCAACAATGATGTCTATTTTTTTTTCTTTAGTCACAGTTCAAAAAGTGCAAAGAGAGTGCGGAAATGGTATTATTTTGTGTTTGGCTGGCGACACAATATTTATTTTCTGACCTGTCACTTCTCCCAGACCGTTTATCCATCAGCGTTTCTCTGCCTGTGGATTAATGTTGAGCTTTTCCTGTTTTGCCTTTTTTTTTTGTGGACCTTGAAATGGACGTGGGGGATATCATTCTCCTGTCTAAATAGTCTCCCCTCCACTCCCCCCCCCCTTTTCAGCCNCCTTTTCAGCCCACCCCGGCCTTGTTTTTTTTGTGTGTTTTCTTTCTCCACCGCCTACTGTAGTGCTCGGTTGTTGTTATAGTTTTAGCAAGCGCGTAACGTACACCAGCTAAGCTTCTATGGTTTTTATTGTAGGTTGGTCCTGTCTTGAAAGCCATTGAGGAATCTATAGATTCAGCCCATAATTATGTGTGTACCATACTGTATGTTTTTTGGTTGTTTTTTTTGGTCATCAAAATTTTAAAGTTGATCTCCTTACTTAATGAAACCCGTAAAATCAAGTTATCTTTTTGAGTGTATGAAATGTTCCGGTTGATAAATCATATTTGATGTAAAAAGTAAGTGATTCAGATCCAAAGGAGTACAAGAAATCTGGAACGCAACGTGATTCCTCACAGTCATCTTTTTTACATACCTTGGAGAGACAAAAAACAACCAAAAAAAAAAAAACTCCAGAAATCTGCCTCCTGCCCACGTTTCTGAGTATGTACTTGAATTCAAAAAAAAAAAAAAATTCAGAATTGACCAATAAGTAAACTAAATTTCGCATTTGACCAAAGTGTGGAAAGTACTTTTTTACATCTGCACGGGTGCTTTTGTTTTGCACATGAGCATGATCTGCAGAAAAGTTCGTCTTATGTTCGAAACTTGATAGTAATTGATATGCCTGTGTGCATACAAAAAGTATATTTATCAAAAAGCTGTATTTATTATCGATGTTCATAATGATAAAATAGTAATGGATCCTGAATGAAACTTATACCTAATAGCAGGATAAAAGTATTTTTAACGAAACGTATTATCAACGTTCCGCTGTAATTAGTTGTGTTCGCGTGTATACCTTCATCTTAGTCTATCAGCTTCTGCATTCCACTTTGTAAGTTTTGAAGAATGTCGACAACAGCAGCGTGAATGCAATAAAACAAACCAGAATAACAACAGGAACTAGCGGGACACCCAGAGGAGCGTATACACCAATTAAAGGGAAATTGATGGAGCTGGATAAGCCGTTCTTTCCACCATGGCTTTCTTTTCTCCATGCGGCAGTGGGACATTGTCTTTTTGTGCAGCTTGTGGCTATCACTAAAACGCACCTAGCGGCGGTTTTTTGTTTTTTTTTTCTATTCTTCCTGCATCCATTCTTTATCCAGATTTGCCTTTAAAACGTTTGATGCAAAGCAGGTCCAACCTTTCCATAAAGTTGTATTCATATCGGTTCTTGACTATTCCAACAATCTTGCTTACATACATCAAAACAGAAAAATAAGCAACACAAAAAAAACCCCACCAAACATCAACGGGCTTCCAAACTGACCTGAGTCAGACCATTTAATTTTTGGAGTAAGGGAATAATTTCGTTTATGGCAAATGTTGGCATGTTGAAGAAAACCAAAATGCTCCAATATTTTCTTGCAGACGCAGAATTATATTATTTTTTGATCTGTCTTGAAACATTTCTTCAGGATTCACTCAAAGATGTGGAAAAATGACTCAGACTATGTCATTTTAGAAGCGAAGTGACGAAATTTAAAAAAAAATCAACCTAACAATTGTAAAAAAAAAAAAAGCAAACAAGCAACTAAAACAAACAAACAAACAAACAAACAAAGTGTGAATGACTGGGCAGTGTGATTATCGCCAGTCTGACTCAGTCTTTGGCTGCTAACTAAGCCTGTAACGTATAATTTCATGTGCGGAGCTTTTCTGCTGAAATTGTTTATGCACAGATACAGTGAATCTGTAAACACTTAAAAACTGTGTCACTCTGGGCTTAAATGTAGTTCACAGATGTTAAAAATGTGGAACTCAGCAGCCTTATGCACACTGGTTGTACGAAAATAGACTTCTTATCGCCTTAGCTATGAGCACGTATCTCATATTTTTGTCAGTTTTTGATGAGCAGGAAAACTTGTTTAAATCCAGTTTAAATTATGGCGCAGGCAAAAAAAAAACTTTCGTAGGCTCTTTCGAAATCTGGATGAGTCTATCTTGATTCGTACTTTGTTTTTGGAATGTGTTTAATAGGGATGATTGCGAAAAACATTGGTAATGTTGAACAGTGTGAGACGTTTGCATCTGATATGCAGTTTGTATATTATCATGGCGTCAACATTCGTTATATATGACTTTTGGTATATTTATGATTACAGCATCGCTAATCTTTTTGACATAAATTACTATACATTGTCGATAACTGTCACCCAGGTTCTAATTTTCGATGGCCATTCCCACTGACCAATAATGGACATAAGCATCAGAGCTAAGAACAAGAAAAGAAAAATTACAGAAGATAAGAGGAGATCAGCAAGCTTTTTTTCAGTGACTTTTTCATTTTGGGGTGTGTGTGAGGGGAGAGGGATAGGGGTGAGGAGGGGAGAGTTGAAATTTAAGGGGCGAATCACGCAATTGGGGTATAGAGTAAACACTGATATGACTTCCGGTTAGGCGTGAGAGTGTCATTCAGAATTACTTCCAGGATGTGATAACCGGACATAAGAAAAAGAACTAATTGTCCAAACTCAACAGTCTATATAATTATCATATCTGGGCGGTTCCATGGAACTTGTCCAATCAGGTACGAGAAAACTAGTTTTACCCTGTGGAATAGTGGTCGCCTTTCCGCCAATACTTGTGTCAGTAGCAATAGGTCTATGCGAAAACGCTGTGATCATTTCAGTGAAACTGGCAATTTGAGGGACTGATAGTACAATGCTAGTGGAACAACCCATGTGTCAGTGCCGAAATTAATCCCAGATGAGCATAAAAGAATTTTCACTCGTGAAATCGACGTGATTGGCTGGCCAGGTGCATGTCACGTGACCGATGTGTTTTACGTAATCTTTACGTAATTACTTCTTGAGAAGCAAAAACGGTGCAGGTTGAGCAATGAGCATGTTATCATATCTTCCACTCACCAAGAAATGCATGGCTGTCCTCGAGCCTATCAGGAAGCATTCATCACGGAATCTGCTCGTCCCTCGTCAAAGCGCTCACTAAATGAAGGCGATAAGCATGTCGGAACCTCTTGTGACTGAGCAGGATAGAGTGACGGTGACACGTGACGCCAGGTTACGTTTTGCAGTCAAGCCGAATCGGGCTATAGACTAGCGGTGGGCTGATTCTAAACTTTTTAAAATCGGGCAGTTCTCAGTTATCGTATTCTAAGTATCGTAAAGTATTTAGTTCGATTCTGGTACTCCTTAAAAGGTAGGCATTTCGATCCATTTCGATACTCATTGGTATATTCGAAACCTTTCCATATTGCTGGTAGGATAGGCAATTTAGGTCAAGACATGTGGTTCCCGCACATATAGAAATGGTATCGAAATTAAAGATGGGGGATATCAACATTGGTGAGTCTTGAAAGTTTCGATACGCACATCCGATACAACTCGTCGCAAAAGATTGTGGCTCACGATGCCAGGTTACATTGTGTAATCGGACCAGGCTATATTTAGAAATGTGGAAGTGACGTGCGAATAAGGATAGCATCATTGTTTTTTGCCATTCGTGCTTTGAAAAGATTTGTGTGTTTTTGTTTTTTTTTGTTTGTGGTTGTTTTAGTTATTTTTTTAGTTTTATGTTCGATCAACTTTTTGTCTTACCAGCAAGTCCTGTAGTCATCAGCGGGCACATCGCGTTGGATGCGAAAAGTGCACTTAAGCACTTTAATTTGAACTGATGTTTCAAATTTTTCAAAGAAGAAAAACAACCATGCCGACAATTCTATTTATAACCATGCCTAGCAGTAATGGATTTGAGTAAGCCAATTAAAGGGAACCTTAAAGAGAATTACACATTCTATTGGTAGCTATACATTTTAATTACAACCATACTGGCTTCTAATACAATCAACTTCGCTCAATCGCAACTCCTCGTGAGCACAGCCGAAAAGTGCAGTTAGAAGAAGTTCGGAGTATCCAGAGACTTTTATACGGAAATAAACTTCGCATTTTTCTTATGTGCACAATATTGCGATTATGCGGAAGTTGCGATTGAGGGAAGTAGACTGTATTACCATTAATTATTTCATTCTACTTTTTTTCTCACGTCGGTTCTTCTTGTCTTCCTCTACAGATATGACTGCTGGTGAAAAAAACACGAAGGATCTAGATCTACATTGATGTGAGTAGTGCTTATTCTCTATCAGTTTTTTCGACATTCCTCCTCCTCACTCTGTCTGCCTGCCTGCCTGCCTGCCTGTCTGTCTGTCTGTCAGTCTGTCTGCTTGTCTGCCTGATTGCCTGTCTGCCTGCCTGCCTGCCTGCCAGCTTGTTTGCCTGCTCGCCTGCCTGTCTACCTGCCTGCCTGCCTACCTGCCTGCCTATCTGCCCGCACATTTACAAAATCTGTTTAACACCTACACTTTAGCGCACTGTAACCTCTACTGTAGGGACACACCCAAATATTAAAACTCCAGCTCTCTGCCACATACACCGTTGCCCACGACATCCAACCTTTTTTTATTATTTTTTTCGTATTTTCGAGCCTGTTCCAATCATTCAAAATATGTGAAGGGTATTAAGCGCTGAGCGTGTACGTTATACAAACTCTGCGATGCTGTTTTTTCTCAAAAGGCTGTATAATTTCCCTAATAATGTTGGCCCAGTATCGGAAAATCAATCCTGGGTTTTTCCCTAGATTTCGGGGTTTTCCCAGCAATTGGCGTTTTAAGTATTTGTTTTATATTTACTTGAAAAGCAGTGGTGTTGTGATATAACGGGTCATTTACTGTGGCACAGGGCATGGCATGGCAACAGTAGTAAACGGCAGGTGTCAAGTTTGCTGTTCTACTGTTAGGGTCTACTAATGTAACTAACCAATCAACCAGCTACAACTTCTACTTTCTTTTACTAGTACTGCTACAACTACGACTGCTGCTTCCGCTAGTTCTACTATTACTAATACTACTATTTCTGCTACTACTTCTACTACTGCTACTACTACTACTATTATTACTATTACTACTACTACTACTACTACTACTACCACTATTACTTCTGCTACTACTTCTACTACTGCTACTATTTTTACTACTGTTACTACATCTACTACTACTACTATTACTACTACTACTACATCTACTGCTACTATTACTACTACTACTGCTACTACAACTACTACTATTACTACTACTACTACTATTGTTACTACCCCTACTACTACTACTAATATCATTACTACCGCTACTACTTCTGCTACTACTTCTATTACTGCTACTTCATCTATTATTACTACTACTACTACCTCTACTACTACTACTATTACTACCACTACTACTACTGCTCCTACTACTATTACTGTTACTACTACTACTACTACTACTACTGTTACTACCCCTACTACTACTACTAATACCATTACTACCGCTACTACTTCTGCTACTACTTCTATTACTGCTACTTCAACTATTATTACTACTACTACTACCTCTACTACTACTACTACTATTACTACCACTACTACTACTGCTCCTACTACTATTACTGTTACTACTACTACTACTACTACTACTACTACTACTACTGCTACCATTACTATCACTACTACTTCTACTACAACTATTATTACTACTACTACTACCTCTACTACTACTACTATTTCTACTACTACTACTACTGCCCCTACTACTATTACTGTTACAGCTACCACCACTAGTACTATTACTACTACTACTACTACTACTTTCATTAACACTACTATCGTTATTAGTGCCCGGCTATTAGTAGCATAACTACAAATGTAATTAATAATACGTGTAGCCTGTACTGCTAACATTAGGTCTATTTCTAGATTGCCACTTTTGCAAATACTTCAGAAGTGATCAGGACCTTTTTAGTGATACTTTAACGCATCAGCTGACATGACAAAAGTACATTATAGGAATCAGATTTTTTTTTTTTGCTGCTTGGATAATTAGCTTTTTAGTGCAAGGATGTAAAAGTTTTTAAACGGGTGAAGTCAAAAACAACCATATATTTTTGTTCTTCCCACATTTTGCCCACACTCATTGCAGCCATTAAAAGAAAAAAAACCGCAAAAAACTTACACTTCACATTCGTTTTACAAAAATCAGGAGGGGATGCATGGTATGCACGGTAATGTTTGCACGTATTTGATGAATTCTACATAAATCCGTCTAAGAAATTGTTATTGTAATTTTTGTTGTGTTTTTGTTGTTGTTGTTGTCTGTCAGAGAGAATAAGCGATCCGAGACCTATCCACTCCTAAGAGTAAGTGATCGGTTGTTTGTAGTAGTAGTAGTAGTTGTTGTTGTTGTTGTTGTTGTTGTTGTTATTGGTGGTGGTGATGGTGGTGGTGTTAGTAGTGGTGGTGGTTTTGGTGGTGTTGTTGTTGTTGTTGTTGCTGTTGTTCTTGTTCTTTTAAATGTAATACTGAGGACACTGATAAAGAAAAAAAAAACAGTCAGTGTCCATGAACTCTGGGAATGTAAAGAGGACAGTTTGGAAAACAGTAAAACAATACACTGTAAAAAGGGTCAGATCTGAAAGCAGTCGGATGCATATCAAGCGGTCGCTCACTCTCAAAAAACGGGATTCCCGAAAATGTACCCACGAATACATACCGCACCCCAATCAGGTTTAGATTGGCTGGCTGGGATAACAGAGGACCATTGACCACAAAGGATCTATGTCAGGTCAGATTGATTTGCCAGCGTATCAAGCCATCGTAGTGATACTTTTGCTGTTATAGTGTGGGGAGGATTTGATTTGGATCAATGTCGCTCTCATGGAGTCGTGCCAATGTTGCATGGGCGTGTTATTTAGAGGAAGCGATAACAATCATAATCACCACAAATTACAAGGCTGCCCCCGTGTCGACGGTCTTGATTGCACATTTTTATGCTGTGCGACCGAGCGTGCACGAGTTTGAATGTGTGCGAGGGAGGAGGGTTTGGATTTCGAGGAAAAATGGAGGGTTAGATGGAGGAGAGATGATTACAAAAAGAACGTTCCTGTAACAGTTTTGACATACGAGAAGTCTGTTGTGAGCTACTTCCTGAATACTAGAATTAACCTCAGTAGCACATACCGGCTTCATTTTGAAATCCTCCCCATGAACGGCCTATACATAAATATACCTAGTTCCGTTCGTCAAAAGCCGTGCGTAAAACGAGTATGACACACAAAGTATGACGCGCACACTGGAAACTTGTTATTAACAACTCATTAAATGAAAATACCCAATTATTGTATGAATGTTACATGCATGGATTCTGTATTATTTTTTGAATTATTTACTCAGCTAGACCTCGATTGTATATATATATCCCTCAGTAACCAGTATAATTTGTCTGTACCCTCTCGGATGTCATTAACAATTGTCATTGTTATATGACGATATCAAGACTGGAAAAACAGGGTTATTATTTGCTCAGTATCTCAGTGACAATTTTTTTTTTCCGGAGGTGATGTAAACAGCACATCATGTGCCCCAGAACCATATCTTTACACAGTTATTTATTAGCGAAACGCGTGGTTTTGAGACACGTGATCAGTTGTTTATCTCACTGCAAAAGGTCACACTAAATTTGATTCGCCATCCTGTCTCCAAGGTGTCAATAATTGTCCAAGTATTGTGATTCTCCGCGTTTTATGATCCACGTATAGGCAGTATTGAATGTATGCTGAGACTGTTAGTCTATTTCTAGCATAATGTTCTGATACATTTCCGGTTCAAAGGTCAATCTAGTACTGAGAAACGAGAAGGGATGAAAATTACTTCCATTTTCATAGCTGTTTTGAATCCTGAGTCGTTGTGGCTAAAGTAGACGTTACGTCACAGGTTCCGTGGTGAGGTAAAGCATGTACGGAGATAAAATATAAAGAGTTCTTGACGGAGGTTATTAATATATTGTGACTAGATTATATTTCTTTCTGAGGTTTGTTTTGCTTTTATGCTAGTTGTTTTGCAACCTAAACGGTCATTAAGATCGAAAACATTCTCATACTGTCGGAATCGGATTGAAATTGTGTCCAAATTCGAGGGCTAAACTTTGATGCTGACATCAAAAGTGCTGATTATCGAAAAACAAAAAAATCCATCTTGCCTGTCTCTTTAAAAAATCACAGTGCAACATAATGACGTTCTCTGCGATGTCACACGAGAATTCCTGCTGTTGATGCCCTCTCAAACCAGTTTAAAACACATGCCACTCTTCTTAATCGCAACATTTTTGGTATAAGAGAGTTCCGTGGTGTCTTTGTAATAGTTACTGGATAATCACATACCTTTCTTTAATGGCAGTTTCGTCGGTGTTCGCTAAGAACTGAGATTGTCCTTACGGGTAGATGCCATTTAACTTCCATTCTGCCTATCCTTGAGAAAGCGTGGTTGCACGACGTGTGTGTTACATGCACGGACTGTTAACAGCCCAAGGCCTGTGTGTTCAAGTCATGATTCGGATAATTCACACAGTTACATATTATATACCCTATGCACGGCAACTAGAGTCTCATCCATCACGAGAAGCCAAAGTAAAGTTTGTTTCTAACTAAAGATCTGGTGGAATAAGGCGCTGCACCGCGACGACAAGTTATGGCGCTGTCACGGATTTCTCCATTATGACGAAGATGTGTATAAGCTACACTGTAAAATTAATGTTCACGATGATGTCTCTATGTCGTATGTAACAACTATTTTGCATTATATTTGTTCAAAATATTTAGCAGGTTCTATTTCCAGTATGGAATTTTTTATATGAGTTCAAAATTTTTAACAGTTTTATGAGGAGTAAAATCTGACTGTAGTTGCATGCAAATAATTGGTTACAAATAATCCCGCGTATCTCCAAACTTCATATGACGTGGAATACGATTTTCTATGTCAAAAAATAAAAAGACATTTCAAGTTCAAGTTCAAGTTGACAGTATTAATGTATGTCTATGAAATGAACGTGGACGGCATTACTACAACACACCTAAATTGACCGATTTATAAATTGCGATTTATGCTTTTTATCTTTATATTCACCACTCCTGGCCCATGTCAGAAGTCAATCAAACTTCAAGAACTCCACCAACTCCACCAGTCTGAAAAACAAAAAAAACTTGAGAGTGGCAAAGCCTTTTCATTCCTCGGCTAAGCCAACATGTCAAAAATGAGCATGTCATCTTGAGCGCAACGTGTACATTAAAATCCCCACCTTAGTTTTGAGAAACATCAAAACACACAACCCTTGCTCACCTCATTTGATATCCGGTCTTCTTTCTCACGTATCAGATCGCGCCATTCAGGAAAAAAAAAATAGAGTAACACTCCGCGATACCGGAGATGCTGATATCAATACCAATACCAATATCTAGGCCGGGTATCGATACAAGCATAAATAAATATTATTTATATCCCCTCATTCATACAGGCTGTTTTAAAAAAAAAAAGACGAATGTCATGGTCGCCGTTGTTGTTACTGTTTGATTTGCTCTTGATTTTGATTGACTGAGTGAAGTGTTATTTTGCTGAGAAAAGTGTTATTTTGTTGAGAAAAAATGTTATTTTGTTGAGAGAAAATGTTATTTTGCTGAGAGAAATGTCACTTTGCTGAGAGAAATATTATTTTGCAAAAAAAATTGTAAGCTTGCTAGTATTGGGTGCTTTTATCCTCTTACTTCCTCTCATTAACTCAACTTTACAAACATACTTGATTGATAAGGAACATCTACTTTAAAAACGTAGACATTCGCAGAGTCATAAAAATCTAAACAAAAATATTATTTTTTTTTGCTGAAAGTGTTGGATAAGTGCTGGGTTCGATTCTAAACTAAAGCTGATCTCTTCCAGGCCGTTCAGATATAAAAATTTGTCATACACACACTCTGTGTTGTCATTCAAATATGTAGATCAATGAATTTTCTGAACATTTAGT
>JAWQUT010000175.1:440331-442831 GCA_033807755.1 Ellobium chinense
GGGGAATTTTTAAATTGTGAACGTGGTATCGATACCTGGAAAAGTATGGAATACTCCGGATGATTTTCAAAAGAGCGATTACTCGCGTTCTTGATATCGATACCTGCCCAGCCCTGGTGTCTGGTCGTTCTCTCTGTCTAGGAGTGCCAATGTTGTTGTTGCATGGCTTTGACTCATGCATGGCACTGTGAGCCGTCCTGAGTGTGCCTTCGAATATAAGAGTGAGCTTAACGCATCTTCAGTGTTTTATTCAGCACCTCTCTCCTTTGAGCGGTTCTGCCTTCCTCATTATACAACGCTCATCCTATTCTCTTAGCGTTACCCATAGGCGTAGACCACAGAGAATGGAAGAGGAGGTGCAGAGGGCGGTGGGGAGCATTTCAACCACTCAGTATATAGTCTGAATTCTACCGCTTATCATTTCTATTGAGTCCGCATTTCCGCATATTCTGAGAATGAGGGAGTGAAATAGCAAGAGCACACGAATACTCCAGATGTTCTCTCCACAATCTACCCTGGACGCCAGATCTCGCAGATGTTCGAGCCATATCTCAACGCAAGATTCTTGCTGCCGCGCAAAGACAAAAGCAGCGTATAATCATATAATCAGAAAATGATCATACGATGTTTTGTCCTTGCACGGCAGCCTGCGTGTCGCGTCCATTCACACAGCTAGTCCAGTTGCCAAAAGTAATACCTGGAAGTAGGGTACTACCAATATTTTTTTTTTTGCTAATTTCAGTTAACAGAGATGTCCTGATCAAGAATCCATTTGGTCCCACTCTGTCTAGACACAAAAGCCATGAGCCATCTTGTTGTAGCTTTTCGCATTCTCTGCAGCGCGTTCCTTTCTGGTGCATTTTGGTGCATGTCATGGTTCCCTTATCTACAACATTTCCTCTGTAACTATTGAGCATATTTTCTACGGTCATTTATGTATTGACTGCTAAGGTATCGGTTTTAGTTTAAACAATAAGTACAAGTATCGTTTGATGTGACAATTGAACTTACAATCGATTTATGAAAAGAACCCGTGGGCGTTTATATTATATTGCCGTTGCATATTTGAAATATTAACATTTGTTTTGTTTTCATTTGGGTGACATTACCATGGTGCTTTTTAACGGTAACTGGCCTGAACTGTGTTCCCAAACTCCGAGAAAGTGGACGCACTGGGTCAGGCGACTAGCCTGCCTTCAAGTCAGAGGACACTTCATCACAGTAGTGTTGGAAGATGTGTATAACCGAAAAATCAGTCAGGACTTTTGCTAGGAGCCAATCAGGCTGGTTCCAAGAGTCACCAAGACACATAAGGTTACACACGTCCAAATCTTTTTGCTGTATGTTACTATGCACTGTCCATTGCCGTCACTCCAGCCCTAATTTTTGTTGGCTATTCCAACTCACCAGTAATGGAGATAAGCATCTGATCTAAAAAAAAAAATACATTACTTTTAACAGCCCATAACAAGTACAGTTTTTTGCTGTGTCTCCTCGTTTAAAAGCCACTTGAGGCCTCAGGCTTTTTCAAGAGAACAGGGGGTTCTATCTTATCAAACCTTTGACCTGAAATAGTGCTGCTTTAATTTAACCTGAACTTTCCAGGGAAATGACAACTACATTAGACGAGGCCGTAGCTACGATCACTGTTCCTTGTAAATCCAACGGAAGTGACCTCAAAATTAATGCGCATGTGTAACCATAAAGAAACAGTGGCCATAATTATATCCATGATCATTACATTTGTTAACGTACTTTAGTAACCACAGAAAAACTCCCACCATATTAGTAGTGTTTTCTGTAGTTGACGCAATACGTTTATTAACGCAAAGATTGTGCATAATAAATGGCCACTGGCTTAAAATACGTTCTTAATACTCCACTCATACTTCAACCACACAACGCCCCTGAGCGTTTGCTACGACATGCAAATTCCTACATTAATATGTTGTCGTCGTTTTGACGTGAACATGGCAGAAAGTGGTTTGGATTTGGACCTGCATTAAAATTTCAGTTTAGCGGCTCAGCATATGATCCTGGTTGGCTCAAAAGATGGACTTTGCCCTTGCCAATTCAGCTTTTTTATAGACTGTGTTTTCTTTCTGATTTCCTCACCTCGGAAATGCAGAATTAAAAGTGATTGCCAAACGCGAATTCATGTTTTACCACAGCTGTGTGGTAGTGGGGGGATTAGTGGTATTGCTGGAGGTATGTAGATGTCTTATTGTTGATTCTGCTGAATTTCACCTTATGATACTTTTTTTTTTATAAAGAGTCACTTGATAATCGGAACTGCTTCATGCGAGAGGAGCTGCAATTAAACAGAATCGACTTTACTTGTTAATATTTTGAATTTGGCATGATGAGATTTTGGCTGGGCCATAAAATAATAATAATAATAATAATAATAATAATAAAATAATAATAACAACAACAACAACAACAACAACAATAATAGTAGTATTAATAATGATAACGTGGTTCATAAGTCTCGTATCCG
>JAWQUT010000175.1:445331-451316 GCA_033807755.1 Ellobium chinense
AATCTTTCATTAGGTCCAAATCTCTGCGTCCGTAACACAACATATTCATAGTGAACACTTCTCTTTTTACAATGGAGGATCTAATTACATTTACGAATGCATTGGCTTAATGGAGGCGAATGAACAGAAGAAAGGGAAAGACAACTCAGATAATGATAAGAATCAAGAGAGAGGCATTCGGTAGATCGCATACGTCGGCCGAGAGAAGCAAATGATAGTGATGATGCATCTTGGTTACAGGCCTGTAAGTCTACTTTCACTTTGTGGCCCTACAACTTAGAGGGTATATTTCATCTCCCCTTTTCCCTCTTTTGGCATGCCCTGCTTCCAGTAATAAGGGCTCCAGGGGGAAAATTTTCATGGGAATCTGTGTCCATTTTACTTTATTTTACCAGGCACTGTTTAGCCCTGGGCTGGAACTGCCAGGTCAAGGGTGTGCTCAGGCGGAGGAGGAGGGGTTTGGCGTTGACCAGTGAAAAATATACGCTCTGTTTACAAATGGCAACCAAGCTCAAAATTTCATCGGGCTTGCAAGGGTTGGGTAAGTCTTAAAATTTGGGCCACATAATGAGCTTCAATCTGGTATGGGTCTGGGTGAAAGCTAAATCTTTGGGTTCAGTGGGCAGCTCAAAATGTTAATATAGCCCATAGAGGAAAAAAGGGTCCAATCCTCTTACAGGTCTGTAACCTCTTACAGTGTTGGAAAACCTGAGTATTCCTATTCTCTAGCCAGAACTTCATTTGTTTGGTTCTTACGCATGCGCGAAAGAGGCCGCCCTTGTATTATGTGGGTGGTCCTTAGGAAAGAAAGTATCAGTCTCGAGGCAACCCGAGATGGCTACGACAAATGCGGAAGAGCAAGAAAATAATGCATTGACTTGCGAGTGGTGTTTGTTATACGTATATCTTAACCTCACGTCTCTAAGTTTCTCTATTTCTGTTTTTGGCCCTCGGACTTCTATTCACTTGGTTTTCTTTGCGCGTCTTTTTATTTCAGTTGGCAGTGCTGATAAAATGGTTTTACACGAAACATGGACCATCTGTTAACATTAAATTCATTATATATTTTTGAAAAGTTTTGTGTGAAATCTGGGCAGAATTTTATTTAATTTCAGTGATATATATTAGCCTCATTAAGATAAGATAAGATAAGATAAGATACTTTATTTATCCCCGTGGGGAACTTTTTCTTTGTTACAGTGATGCATACAATTATACATACATTAACAGACACAGACTCACACACTCTCACACACTTTACATGATACAAGCGCCGCCCCAGTCACTCACTCTGTCACGCTCTCGTCTTCACCCTCCACTGCTCACACAACTTACACACTGCAGTTCACTGTGCACTTTAGAAACACTCTAATGGCCCTAACCTATACCATATAAATCACCATTGGTTCTTCCACTAACAATTTCGAACCTTGAATGGTTACCGCCATGTTTCTGGGCCTTTTCTTTCGGTCCTGTCCAAAGACGTCACATTTCTAACAAACCTCTACTAGGCGCGCACACTTCCTCAAAGCAATTATCGCGTATCAACCACACCGTACCCCAGGTGCAATGACTATTCCAGCTTGTACTGTTTCCTTGCTCCAGACACGTTAGAAAGATTCACCTCTGTAAAAGTTTTATCTTTATTTAATGATATGATTTGTTACCATCATTAGAATTACATTAACACTACACGTTGAATGTTATTTGAAACACATTCAGCACCAAAGCAGTAATGTAAGTTTGACGATGGTAATTTTGACGTTAATGCGCGAGTCCTCATATGACGTCATGATAATACATGGGCAGCGTCAGAGAGGCGTCGGCACTACAGAGCCAATATGGGTTAGGGGCGGGGGGGGTTGGTCATCTCCTCACCCCACTTAGGGCACACTTGCTAGGCCACTGAATATAGGTTTCTGACGACAGGTGACACATTACAAGGCAGAACTGGGTTGTGGGTTGAACATTTTTGGTTTAGTTCAACTTTTATGAGTGTTCACAACCGACGTTACTATTCTACCATACTTGCGAGAAAAAAGTGGACCGTTAGTTCTAAAATAGGAGTTCTCTTCTCTCTCTCTCTCGGTCTCTATGTCTCTCTCTCCCTCCCCATCTGTCTCTCTTTCTCTCTCTCTCTTTCTCTCACTCTCTCTCGCTTTCTCTCTCTTATTTTTCGCCCACTCACTCTGGCAAATATTATAGTTACTATTCACTGACACGCCATGACGTTTTTAAAGTGTGTGTGGCTCGCACATCAACCCCTCCTCCGTCTCCCATTGCCTTTTGATTCCACGTAACGCCCTATCGTCAGTGTTTCTAAAATAAACAGGCAGCTATTATTTAACC
This sequence comes from Ellobium chinense, assembly GCA_033807755.1. Lineage (NCBI taxonomy): Eukaryota > Metazoa > Mollusca > Gastropoda > Ellobiida > Ellobiidae > Ellobium > Ellobium chinense. The sequence goes on from JAWQUT010000175.1 coordinate 447,681, forward strand.
ATTCACTCTCGCTTTTAACATGTCGGTTATACAGGTGAAGCTATTTCAAACTTATTGGGGATTCATAGTACGGGGTGAGTCTGTGAGGTGGAGAAAAACATTAGATCAGATACTGTTTGAGATAAAACTAGATCTATCATTTATTTTGAAACAAGGTCTCTTTCATATGTCAGTTCTGGTGTTAGTTCTTTCAGAGCCGAGGAAGATAATGATAGTCATCCTCGATTTCGGTAAATATCATTCCCCCTTTTTGTTGTTGTTATTATTGTTGTTGTTGTTGTTGTTGTCATTGCTGTTGTTGTTGTTTTTGTTTCATCTGATTTGTTTTCCTGGGGAAAGAGAAAGGGGTTGCTGCATCGGTCCATGGATTTCGGCAAGATTGCTAAACTCTGCTAAAATTGTGTAACAAGGAAGACAACAAGAATAGATAATGGATGCGTTTGAGATAATTAGAGTGCCTTATACTGTTTTTCATTTTGATGCTGCTGTTGTCGTGGCCGTTGCCGTTATTGTGATGGTGGTGGTGGTGGTGGTGATTTTATTAAACGTCACCTGCTAGACACATGGTTATTTTTTTTCGCCCACTGACACTGCGTCATTACTCTGATGACGTCATTTACATTATTTCCAGATCATTACCCATAACTACTCTCTGCTCAACGTGCTGTTCTTTGATGATTATGGCCCTTTTTATTTCTTTGCCCTGGTCCATTTCATAGAAGTTGATATAGAGGCTATCTGCAGTTTCCTCTTGTGTCCCGCCCTTTATCCCATACTGTACGCTATGCTCTCCCCTGCCTTGGTGTTTGTCTCTTTTCTCGGTTCCACACTTCTCACTTACCTCCCTTCTCATCGATTGCTTGTAGGTCTTTGACACCTATTGTTTTTTTCTCCTTTTGGCCCTATTAACATTTTGCGTTATTCTTAATATACCACTGTGATTTGGGGGAAATTTCTTCCATGGAGGTTAAAGTACTTCTTTTGCCCGATCTGTTAACGGGAAGAAAAAGGGGGGTCAACGCCCAAAATTTTTCACAAATGTCTTTTGAAAAAGGTCACCTCAGATTCTGATTTGGTCCCCAATTTTTCATTTGGCTGGTTTTGACCTCGTGCGAATACATAGGCCTACACATTTTATTTTTTTATCTAGAAGGCTCAAATTGTACCTGCAACTTTAAAATTGGATGCTTTATTTAGATCACAGGTCATTTTACACATTTCTACACCCTAACACTGGCTGGCAGGGCCCCAAAAAACGGGGGATTTTATATATTAGCGGATTAATTGGGTTGTACACTATGAGTGATTTGCCCTTCTAATAGGTGTCACAAACCTGTATGTATCTATTGTTTTTATCTTTGATTCGTCCGTCTCTATACCTGTTCTGGTTTTAATTTCTCTCTATTTTTACGTAACTAGATCTAGATCTCACTCATACTCCTGTTTCATTATTTTTTGAAGCTTTGCCTGTCTCTCGCTCTTTGGAGCACTTTTTTTTTGTTGCTGTCTATCTCACTGTATCTCATTTCTCAGATTTTTTTTTTGCCAGTAGGGTGTTTCTTTCTCTCAATCTCCTCTTTCCATTTCAACCACCTTCCATTCTTCCTTCCTTCATTCCTTCCTCCCTCCCTCCCTCGCTCCCTCCCTCCCTCCGTTTCTTTCTTTCTTTCTTTCTTTCTTTCTTTCTTTCTTTCTTTCTTTCTTTCTTTCTTTATTTCTTTCTTTCTTTCTTTCTTTCTTTCCTACCCTAGCACATATTTCTTTCCTTCCCTAGCACATTTTCCCTCCCACTCTTCTATTCTCTCACTCTCAAAAACACTCATGCAATGATTTCCACAGCCTCGCCGATGTTTTAAAAATTACATCGCTGTTGACATGTTTGTTTATTTCCGAATGAAATCCGTTGATCCTAAAACAACTTCAGCAAAAACGTGCTACCGGAAATGTCATATCCACTTTTATTTTTATCGGCAGTTCGCGTTATATTTTACGTCAAGAGGACAAAAAATATATTTCAGAGGCGCCAGCCATGTTCAGCAAATGCATTTGGGGTGATGATATATAGAATTAGTTTATGGAAGATATTTTTTTGAAAAAAATGCTAGATCCTTCCAAATGTTAAAACACAGTATGTGAAGCAGCGCGTGGCCGAGTGATGGCGGTGTGGGATTCAGTTCAGGATCTGAATGGTGTGGGGTCAGTGTCCGGCCACAGTGAAGTTGTAGAAGCCATGTAGATCATTAAAGTTATTCACATTTTCCTCAGTCCACCTTAGTAAAATGTGTACCAGGTTACAAGCAGTGAAAGATATTGATTGTCGGAATACTGGTGTTTACCATCTGTGAATAGCAGCCGCTTCCCAGGGAGTTGAGCATGCCATTGAGTGTTCTGGTCTCCTGACTTAATAATGGTAATTATCCACTGATATAATTGTAATATAACAATAACTGTGCTAATAATAATAAAATAATAGCATAATAATTGTGTAAAGCGAGAGAAGAGAACAAAAGAGAGAATGTAGTTATTACGTCACGAGAAATCTGAAAGAATCAACTTCTCTCTTTTGTCCAATCAGTGGCTAACTTTATTGATCCTGGCATCAGTAATATCAGTAGTCGACTGGCACCGTGAAAAACTATGCACGTGATAGAACTGGTACTCAGAACTTGAACGTTTAAGTTAAGGTAAAATATGGATTTGAACATCTCTTTGAAGTTTCTCCCTATGCTTACGATAATATTGCAGTGTACTACTATTTCTACTACTACTACTACTACTACTGGTACTACTGCTACTACCGTTACTCCTTTGTTTGTTTTTGTTTTTTTGGTCGATTGATTGATTGATTGATTGATTGATTGATTGATTGATTGATTGATTGATTGATTGATTGATTGATTGACTGATTGATTGGTCGATTTCTTGCTGGATGATTTATGGGCGATTGATTATGCACAATAACTATTGGCTGGTTGATACGGAGATTGGATGTCTTCTTCTACGTTTGAAAGAATGCCTGAATAGTTGACTGATTGATAAGCATAAATTGGTAAATGATATGACTGATTAACGTTATTAATGTACAATCTGTCCCGTCTTTTGGTTTTTGTCAATGGTTGCTCACATGCCACATGTGGGGCCTGAGCTTTGTGATAATAAACTTGTTAAACTTGTTGCATACTAATACCACCACTAGTACTACTACCACTAATACTACAACTACTACTACTATTACTATAACTGCTGCTGCTGCTAATAATAATATTGATTTAGTCATAATAGTAATGCTCATTATAATAATGAAGTTAGGAAACTCTCTTACTCGGACAACCACGCACCAGAAGATTATCAAGGGGGACACCTCTGTCTAACAAGTGTTGCGGCTCTTTGACTCCCTGACAGTCTACGCGGCTGGGGCCACATTTGGCTTATGACTCCCAAATGTTTTGCCTCGAGAGGAATAATAACAACAATGATGATAATAATAATGATAATGTTAAGAAGAGGGAGAAGACGAAGAAGAAGAAAAAGAGGAAAAAGAAAAAGAAGAACGAGACAAAGACAGTAAATGCAAAGTGAAACAAACATTGATGATCTCAGAATATCATACAAGTAGCCCTTTGCCATACTTCAAGG
>JAWQUT010000175.1:464172-478145 GCA_033807755.1 Ellobium chinense
TGTGTGTGTGTGTGTGTGTGTGTGTGTGTGTGTGTGTGTGTATGTGTGTATGTTTGTATGTGTGTGTATGTATGTATGTGTGTATGTGTATGTGTGAGTGTGGGTGTGTATGTGTGGGTGTGTGTGTGTGTGTGTATGTGTGTGTGTGTGTGTGTGTGTGTGTCTGCCTGCCTGTCTGGGGGGGGGGGGGGGGNGGGGAGGGGGTTGTCCTATATAGTGTTTTACCTTTCCTTTTTGAAAATATGTTTAGATTGACTGAGTCTGCATTTTTCAAATGTACCACGATACCAAGGTCAGCACATGAACGGTCATCTCTAAAACTCAGTCGTTTCGGTTATTGGACGCCTTCACTTTATGGAGGTATCCCTGGAATTATGTTCGTTTGTTATAAACGAAATGGATGGTTACAACAATCTGGTGTTCAGTATGCTTCCGAGAAAAAAAAAAAGTTAGATTGTTTTCGTTAAGACGTTAATTTGGATTTTAAACTTCGAAAAGTAGAGAGAGTTAGAAAGACATGTATTGGCATGCCAGCTTTTAATAGAGGATTGCAATGGAAGGCTAAATCAACATTCTCAGTATAATCGTTTCCAAACTGGCACATCAGAATAAAAGGCATTACAATCTGATATTGTTTGCTTTTATTAATCTGTTAATGCTCTCATAATGAGTTGCTTCTCAACATGCGGCGGTGTTTTTAGATTGATGGATTTCATTATCGTCAGAGTTTTGTAAACCGTTAAATGATTTGACAGCCTGACTTGAAACAGAGTTACCAGGCGTTTTGATTAGATACGGATGTCTCATTGCCAGGTAAGATTTTAAGGATTCAGTCTTGATGAAGTGTCTAATCACGAAACGTTGACCTTTTTTGCTTATAACCAAAAATGTAAAGTTTTGTGGTACAATCACGGAATAGGACCGATCTTGTAGCTAAACCAATGACTAAATGAACTGTATTAATGCAAGAGCGGTCCTGTCCCAGGAGATAGCCAGTTTTGTTTCATATCTGGGCAGAATCATATTTAATTTCAATGTTATAAGAATTCCGGATTATTCTGGGTTTTTTCTATTCATAAATTTGTGAACTTCGTTAATGGCTATACCTCAACAATGTGTTTCAGCACCTGACTCAAACCAGGAAGTCATGCATAGGTACCGTTAGAAGCTTTAGAGTTACAATCTTGGCTATTTTGATCCATAATCGTAATACTCAGTCTAATTTGTAGTCGACTTCCTAGCCCTTTGATTAGACTGACTACTACAGCTTTAAGGATATCTCATTATCAGGTAAGGTTATAAGAATTCATTATTATTATGTTATTTAATCGTTCATGAATTTGTGGACTTCAAAAATGAATACATCTCAGTAATGAGTTTCGGCACGTGACTTAAATCAGGAAGTCATGCACTGACACCTTTAGAAACTTGAGAGTTACAGCCTTGTCTGTTCTGCCCCCCAATCGTAATACCCAGTCTAACTTGTAACAGATTTACTCGATTTTTTTATTAGACTGAGCACTTTAGATATAAGGATATCTCAATATCTAGTAAGGTAATAACAATTCATTATTATTCTGTTATTCTATCATTGATAAATCCGTTTATCTCGAAAATGGATATAGACCTCAGTAAATGTGTTTCAGCACGTGGCTCAAATCAGGAAGTCATGCATAGACATCATTAGAAGCTTTGGCTGTTTTGACCCACAGTTGTAACATCCAACACGTAAGATAAGATAAGATAAGATAAGATACTTTATTTATCCCCGTGGGGAAAATTTTCTTTGTTACAGTGATGCATACAATTATACATACATTAACTGACACAGACTCACACACTCTCACACATATTACATGATACAAGCGCCGCCCCAGTCACTCACTCTGTCACGCTCTCGTCTTCACCTTTCACTGCTCACACAACTTACACACTGCAGTTCACTGTGCACTTTAGAAACAGTCTAATGGCCCTAACCTACGGAAAAGAGGAGTCCCGGATTATTCGCCAGTCCGACGCCATGGCAAATACTGCAACTGTATTTTTCACAATACAGTTATCATCTGATCAGTATCCCATAGAGATTTGAGGCAGGGGGAAGGGCAGATGTGGATCTAACGTGCTGATGCGACTTCGGGTTACAGAATCCTAATCCCATTTCCCTCTTTGAGCCAATAAACTGTTTTCTGTACTGTCACTTACAAGAAATTCCACAATCTCTAAGTCTTCTCTAATTATATTCAGAATTCAATGAGCTTATTAAAAATGATGTTCAAAATGTAGATCTTGCAGTTCGTTTTCGAGCTGCGAACCGATACATCGAAAGGTGTAAACAAGCTAACCAGTTTCCTTAACGACAAGTGCTCCGCACAGAAGGCCAAACCGAAACCGAAATGAATGACCCAAACTTCAGGCTTAATTTATTGAGGTTTTCGCTGCCACAATCTAGTCATGATCAAATTGTAAATTAGATAATATAATAACACCCATAACCATATCAGTTACGTGCTACACAAAGAGGCAGGCTAACGCGGCACACAACAACACATAAGCAACACGGTGAAAATGCGAAAGTGAGAATTTCACAGGACTCTGACTTTTTAACAACTGACATACAGAACTACTTTGTCTGAACTGGAATCTGGGCACAGGCGATATGGGAGCGTAACTGTGTAATACTAATACTGAGGTCTTCGTCGTCCGAGGAGATGGCGAGGTCAAGGTGTCGACGCAGATGTCGCAAGCTACAGTCTCTCCGCACCCTTTTATTGTCCTTTGATCTCTCTCACTCTTTCTCTCTCTCTCTCTCTCTCTCTGCTCTGTGAACATACTCCACCCATCCTCCATTAAGTGAGCAGTTTTTAATGAGGATTGTGCGACGCTTCCTCATGTTCACGTTACGAGGTTAAGATTTTATTTGAGATCTAGCACATTAACTATGGGATCTCTTACCATCGCAAGAATTAAATAAACGCTGTGTAGATGTTAAACGTCACCAAGGGTTCTTTCAGCATACAGAGGCACCTAGATCTATGTTATTCTTATGTTGGTAAGAGATCCCATCGTTAATGCGCGAGCTCTCAATACCATAATGAATTTGCGATTAAAATCAAAATTTCCATATCAAATCTAAAGAGAGGTGCGCACCAAGGCATGTTTAATGCGAAGTGATTTTAAAGTATTTTAAATCAGTTATCCTTTTACATGCTTCGATGTGCAACTGTGCCGCAATTGTATTGGAATTCAACATGAAATATTGCACTCCAAAGTCCAAAATGATGCATTGGTCAAAGTGATGTATTATCAACGCGGTCCACATCCGAAAGTATTGCACAGACATCATTTTGTCTGCTCACCCCTAACTCATTTTCCATGTTGACTTACTAGACTAGCTCCCCATTCTGTGAATGGGATCGCCATGGCAGAATGGCGAAATGTAGGCTACAGGATTTAGATCTGTCTTTGGCTGATTGTGCTGTCGTCTACTGACCCCATATTCAGAACGAGAGAGAGGCAGAGAGCTTGAAGCGATAGAATGCAGGGAGTCGCAAAAAAAAAAAAAAANAAAAAAAAAAAAAAAAAAGAAAGATACCCACACAATCCTTAATATCTAAAACAAAAATTTGAAAAATGACGTGAAATTATGTACACTTAAAATATGTCCAAAGATCTACCATTTGTCAAATTTTCATTAAAATGTGCTCCAGATTACGTAGTTTATGTCAGTTTGATATATAACCTACATCCGAATCCCCTCGACTTTTATCTGTGGGGGCCAAAGGAGAGCATTTCAGCAACAGAGGCAGTGGTTTTAACAGGATGGGGCCATACCCCATACGACTCATAGGACCATTTAGTGGCTGCAAGGAAAATTCGACTGATCAGCCGACGAATACCAGTGGAATTGTCCCCCCACAGCCCAGATTTGTATCCCCTCGACTTTTTTCTGTAAGGGTTTTGTGCTGATTTTCTGATGTTTCACAAATTTGCGTCAGTTTTTTTAATTTGAGGTCTTTTTTTGGAAAACATCATAAAGACAACAATTTTCAATACATTTTATTCAAACGTTCTACGATCGTGTTTCACTGGACATATAAACATATTATAGAGTTTCATATGATTTCATAAAAAATTGTGGGAGTTATTACGTTTTTGGTGGGTATCGTTTTTTTGTACGATACATGGTATCAAACGTAATGAAACACACCACAGTGAACACGTGAGATACCATTAAAAAGTTGAACAGCGGCGGGCAATCGGAATCACCCCACCCGAATTAATTGAAAAATAGATACTTTAACGGAAAAAAAAAAGATCCAAAATACACTTTGCCAATTTTAGCCTGAAAATCTGGTTCTCATACGATCCACAACAACGGAGTAATAGAGAGGAACACATTCTTTCTCTGACGATTACAGGCGCCAAATTTATAAAAGCCTCTTTCAGCCATTTAGTAAAAGTTTCTCCTCGAACCACAGGAACGTTCCTCGATGACCAGGACTAGTCCATAGGTCTTGTGCCACCATTGTGCTGAAATTATGTACTCTTGACAATGGGGCTCCTTCTTTTAGAATTCTTTATAGTAGTAATAATAATAATAATAATAATAATAATAATAATACTTTATTTGGAAAACTAACCCTTTACAGCGGGGTTTTTCACTGGTCGGGGTTTACCAGCAAACGTCCAATATACAATACAAGACTAACACCCCATTTTACAAATGGGCAGGCAGGCAACGCACCAGCGGCGAAAGAATACCTAGCGCACCGAAAGGCATCATAGACGAATGCATTAGACTCCGTGAAAAAGTTGGACGATTGGCGAATCGGGCGATTTAAAAGAGCTATCGGAGATTGTATTTTGTTGCTATAGATTCTTTTTTTTTAAAGGGTAAAAAAAAAATAGAGAGGACTGATGTGTATAGTTACCTTTGGTGTATTTTTCTACGAATTTAGGTGAAAACCGCATGTTTTTACGTTACGTAGTTCTCAAGAAACCTGTGACACAAATTTGGCTGAAGCGTTTTATTAAGTGGATAACTCTTTAAAGTGTCTGTTTACATAATTAGAAATGTACACTCTATAAGCTTACATTCATTTCAATAAAAAGCGTGCGTTCTTTATAAGGTCTCCATCTCGCACAACCGTTTAAAATCGTATTCTTCAACAGTTATGTATGAATTTTTTTTGTTAGGCTGTCGAGTTGACTCAGTTTTAATTAAGATAAAAAGAGGTTAAAAATGTGGCTGTCTACTGCAGACCAAGAGGCCCGCACAAATAATGAAAACCGCTGAGCCATTGGGAACACTCTCGGTGGTACGAATATTTCTCCACAACAGTCCATAGAATAGAGTTTATACCTGCTATTACTGACTCTGATAGCCCAGCGATTTTGGACTAATGTGTCATTTTACAGGGACACTTGATGGTTTTCGCTCTATTTCTGTTGCAACGTTAAATATCAATAGCATAATTATTTCATAATTTCAAGCTACAGAATTAAATCCTAAAGTTCCCATAGGTACTTTGCCGTGTCTCGCGAAATTTGACACCTAACATCTGGCGCAGAAGTGCAAACCAGGCCTTCGAAGTTAGCATCCGTTAATTGCAATAAATGCGAGCACTGGCTGGTGACGGTAATATGCGCACAAGGTATTTTGTTCTTTCTTTTTTTTAAAAAAAAAATTTCAAAGCCTTTCTTATATTATAATTTAATTAGCATCATTATAAAAGTGTTAGAAAATTGTTTATGACATCACAGAAAATATTTCGGTGCAAGCATAGGCCTCTGCAGTTCATAGTAGGTTCATAATTAATTCTCAGATTTACAAAACCAGATATCAGAAAACAGGTTGAAGGCCTCTTCACCCCACAGTGGGGTTCGAGAGTTGCCGTTCTTTACATTTGATGAAAACGACCCACTAGGCATCTGCAATCTAAACTGACATTATGGCGCATATTATAATAATGCGGTTTATAAGTCTCGTATCCAGGCTGGTACCTGCTGACGCAACGTCACACTATTATTACCCCAACAGACCAGGTCACTCTAGGACTTTCTTAACTCCCTGGGGAGTATACAGTACTGCTGCCATTTACAGGCGCTGGTCACTAGCGTACTGACAATATCTTTCACTGCCTATATCCAGGTACCCATTTTACAGACGGATGGACTGAGGAAAATGTGATTAAAAATGTTTTCCCAAGGCACCTACATCATGTCCTTGGTCGGGAATTGAACCCCCAACCTTTAGATCTCCAGTTCAACTCCGCAACCATTCGACCACGCTGATGTATGCAGTGTACAGCTCTTGTTCTCACTAAACATTGCCATACCTTCCGAAGAAATTACATTGTAGGTAGGAAACCTCACAAAATGCTCGCTCATAGTGTCTTTTTTTCAATTCTTTTTTCTTTGTGTTTTTTTTCCTTTTTCCTTTTTCATTGATTCTGAATTCTTGTATTTATTGTTATGTGGGTGGCTTCTGCCTAAATAAACAATCTCGATCTGTAAAATAATCTTCAAATCGAAGTTGAAAGATAGTGAGATGTACAACCTTTATCAGGCATACATGAACAACACCTTCCCTCTCAAAATACAACATTATGTCAAAGTTTTGAAGTCCAACTATAGAGACTTCTCTTGCAGTTAGTCAAAATGAAAGCTTAAGTCGCGATTGGCTAAATCAAGTTGCTGATATAATATAAAAGCGTCATGTGTGTTCTTTCATTAGCGATAAAACGTTTTAAACCTGTCATTATTCAGGCCCGAGATACGGTGATTTAAAGTGGCCGGGGCTCTTACAAAACTTCAATTTTTTTTTTCACAATTCCTGACCATTTACCAGTGAAATTGGTGTTTTTGTTTTGTTTTGATTTGTTTTGTTTTGTTTTGTTTTGTTTTGTTGCATAAACATGACTTTGCTCCTGATTTCCGCAACAAATAAATTTTTCATGTCGGCTGGTCCTTTTCACTCTCATAGCCAGTGTACGATTTTTCTTTTAGCTGCTGGGTGTTCGCCTTAATATGTGAAAATGTGATCATTTTCTAGACGTTAATTAGAAAATTTGAATCCTTTGGGTATGCCGGAAGTTGGAGTTCTGCAAAATTGCGGCGCTTGTCTACATTTTTAAATTGATTAGTGGAACTTTTCATCAACGGTCTTATGCAGAAAGGATGTTTTAAGAACCCGTGGTGGTAAGTATGCTAATAAACGAGACAAAAATACAAGTATAGCAAAACATCACTCGCTAGTCGGCGCACTTTTTGCCAGCGCTTCCGCATCATTCGCAGCTATCTTGGCTCGCTTGGAGACTGATACATCCGTTGATTAGAATCTCCGAGGGACCGCACGCAGAATATAAAAAGATCGCTCCTTTGGCGCTTTCGCGCACCTGCGGGAACCAAACATATCTAGTTCCGGTATCATAGTTCCTAGTTTGGCGACATACGCTTCATTTTGACTGGCTGCATGACATTTATTTATGTTGGATAATATTTTATCATCTCTCACATCCTGAGATAATGACATGCAGTGTGTGGACAGGACATGGAATTTTTACCGGCAAAACCAATAGACTATAACATTGATGTCAGTTGCGCCTCATGGGTTCAGTCTTATCAAGTTTTATTTCGATCTCTATATATATATATCTGCCGCGTACCTATGTGGCATCCTGACCTCATTTTGCCCTCACCAGCTGTTGTCATGAGGGTCATTACTTATGCAGGACCGTTGACGGCTTGTTAAATAGAGAGCTGAAAGACTCAGTTTTCCGGAACACTCGAGCCAGGCACCACGTGGTTCATATTGCTATTGTTGACAGTAATTCTATCAAAGGGAGAGTTTTATTTTCTTTAAGGAAGCAGTGAAGGAGAGGGGAAGGAGGAATAAGACGAAGAAGAAGAAGAGATGATGAAGTGACCAACATTTCACTTCCAGACTGGTCAACATGGACAGTGGACTCGCGCTTAGCCAGACTCCTCCGGGAAGGTGAAATATGTTATGATTTAACGGCTCTTTTGGTTCCCACTCACGGGAAAAAATGCGAAAATGTTATAAAAAGGATTGTAATTAACTCGAGGCAACGACACTGAATCTTAGAGAGGGTCTGTGGAAAGGATTGAATGATGAAAAGATCTAAAAACCAACCAACCAATCAACCAACGAACCAACCAACCAACCAACGAACCAACCAACCAACCAACCAACCAACCAACCAACCAACCAACCAACCAATCAACCAACCGGCCGACCAACCAACCAACCAACCAACCAACCAACCAACCAACCCAACCCAACCAAACCAACCAACCAACCAACCAACCAACCAACCAACCAATGAATAAACACACTCTGCTTAATGGCCTGCTCTGTTTAACTGCATTTTTCCTTGCATAAGCGGACCTGCAGTAAACTTGAACCAGCCGTATAACATTTTCTTTCTCTTCAGCCGGACCTCTGTCCCTCTCTGTTATAATTCTTTCTCTCCATCTTCCCCTGGGACTTCATATCTCCATCTTTCACCCTGTCGTTCTTTCTCTGGATCGCAGTATCATTTGCCTTATACAGTTTTCCAATCTCTTTCACTTCCTCCTCCTCTCTTTCTCTTCTCTCTCTCTTCTCTTTCTCTCTCTCTCTCTCTCTCTTTCTTCCTCTCTCTCTCTCTCTCTCTCTCTCTCTCTCTCTCTCTCCCTCTCTCTCTCTGACACGTACCGTCATTAACCACTAACAACGTGTTCTTTTTCATCTCATCAACTTTTATTATTATTTCCCTTGGCCCCTCTCAGTCTTGCTTTTCCCTGATCTCATTTTCTCTCATTCCACGGTCGATTTCGCATAATCACCAGTATTAAGGGCGAGAATGCAGTATAATATATACAGTCACCGTATCAATAAACTTAATCTTAAGTGCACATTAAGAGATTTGTCCAATTATGTTCATGTTGGCGATGAGTAACAGTAAGGTGAAGTTGGTTATATCTATGTCCTCTCTCTCTCGCTCTCTCTTTCTTTTTTTCTTTCTTTCTCTCTCTCTCTCTCTCTCTCTTTTCATCGCCAACCTTAAATTTGCTTTTCAATTTCAATTCTTAATGTTTTTCTCTCTCGCGCTCTCTCTCTTCTATGACCATTCATCCGCTCCACCCCGCCCCGCTCCCCCATTCTCATTCATTTATACCTTTCCTGCCATTCCGACCATACCTTTACTCAGATTTACCTGACCAGCACATGACTTGTATATTATTGTATACTAAATCTGCTCTCACGAGAATTCTTTATTTCTCCGTTATCTTTCACATTTAGAATCTACGCTTCGACTATTATATTATTATGTTAATACTCTATCGTTTTCTCTGCATCTCGCTCTGTCTCTCTCTCTCTCTCAGATTTAGGCTCACTTTCTCTCATCAAGGAGACAGCTCTGTCTTCTTTCTCTTTCTCTCTCTCCCTCTCTCCTTTCTCTCGCACTCTACTTAACACCTGTATCACTCTCCTCTTTATGACAATATATTCCCTCCTTGTTCCCCTCTCGCTCTCTCTCTCTCTCTCTCTCTCTCTGTCTCTCTCTCTTTCATTTCTCTCGCACTCTACTTAACACCTGTATCACTCTCCTCTTTATGACAATATATTCCCTCCTTGTTCCTCTCTCTCTTTGTCTTTCTCTCTCTCTCTCTTTCTCTCGCATTCTACTTCTATCACCTGCCTCGTTCCTCTTTTTTTCTTGTTTTAGCACGTATCTTCTCCCTGTTTTTTGTTGTTTTATTCCCTTTTTTCTCTCGTTCTCTCTTTCTTTTTCTCTGTTTGCCTGTCTCTCTCTCCCTCTCTTTCTATCCTGATATAGTGCATTTCCTCCATGTAAAAGATAAATTTATTACCTCCTTGTCCTTCTCTCTCTCTCTCCGTCCCCCCCTCTCTCTTATTTACCTGTTTATCTTTGTCAGTTGTCACTCATGTCTTCTTCTACCTTCTCTCTATCCTTCTACAGTTCTATTTTCTGCCCTTCTCTCTTTTACCCGCTTCCCTCGCTCCTTGTACACCTACCTAAAAGTACTTTTTGTCTTCATCATTATTTCTTCCTTTCATCTTCCTCCATCCCCCCCCTCTCTCTCTCCCTCTTTATGCCTCCACGATCTCATTATCTGCGCCCCTCCCCCTCTTCCAGCCTCGCTCACTCCGGAGCACACCTCCCAGAAATTTACTTTTTCTCTTCAATTACTGTTAGCTAATGGCTCGAGTGATTAAATCGAGCGGCTAAATCTCCTCCTCATTTTGGGCCCGAGTTAAATCTGGCCGATGTGTGTGTGCGGCAGTGTGTCTGTCAGCCTGGGCTGGTAACAGTTTGTTATCTCATGGTACTTTGGCGTGTTTTTTGGCGGTTTTTTTTTGTTGGTGACTGTTTTTCATGGTGGGTTTCTGTTTTGTTTTGACCCCAGTTGGTTATGTAACATTCTCTCTTTCGCTCCCTCCTCATTCTTCTTCCTCTCTCTGTGTTTCACTCTTTCGCTAACATCTCTCTCTCTCTCTCTCTCTCTCTATCTCTCTCTTTCGTTCTCTCTCTCAGCCATCTCTGTATAATAGCGCTGTTGTTGTTGTTGTTTTTTTCAGCTGTTGATGTCTTTCATTCATTCTAAAAACCCATCGTCTTTCGTCTTTTCACATTAGTAACACACCCACGCAAACACGCACCCATTCGCCATTGCAAATTCTTTCTTTCTTTGTCTCTCGCTTCATTTATCATTATGGTAACTTTCAAACTGACCAGTGTTACATACAATTTTTGCTCCGTCGTACTGTCTGTCTTTCAAATCTCTGCTCACACTCGCAAATGGAAAAAAAACAACAACCAACAACAAAACACACCGGCACAAACGAATGAGCGAAGGGTTCGGCTCCAGGCTGATATTAGAGTGGGTGTCCATATTGTCAGAGTAAGTGACGTCATTCTGTACTGATACATGAATACATCTTTCTATTTCTCTGGCTGTCGTTTACGCTCTATCTATCTATCTATCTATCTATCTATCTATCTATCTATCTATCTATCTATCTATCTATCTGTCTGTCTGTCTGTCTGTCTGTCTGTCTGTCTGTCTGTCTGCCGGCCTGCCTGCCTGCCAGCCTGCCTGCCTGCCTGAAGTCTAGGGTACTGGCCCCCTGTGCTAGAAATTCATTGTGCCCTCTCATTCTGCTGAAATACAATTATACCACATGGATTTGACCAATGACCAGCGTCATAATTTCCAGATTGAAAGCATCTGATGGTCGAGTTTTGGGGCACAAAACGTTCGAGTTCGTGAGTTAAAAGTTGTAAAAGATCTGAGAGGACACGGGGTTTGAGTATTCAAAGAAGATGCCAGTTTTCCCAGAACTTGAGGGTTGAAGTGGTTATATTGCACTGGTGAGAGCTTCCGCATTAACGATGAGATGACGGCCATCATACGAATGACATTGGTGTATAGGTGCTGACTCCATTCTCAGAAGCGTTCAACATGCAGAATTAATTGAGAACTTGTGCATTAACGATGGGATCCCTTACCGTCGTAAGAATTACATGAACTCTACATGTTGAACTCTATTAAGGATGCATTCAGCACCGATGCTCTAACGCAATTCTCATGGTAGTAAAAGATCCCATCGTTAATGCGCAAAGATCTCAGGTGTAATTTTTACGATGGTAAGCCATTCCATCCTTAATGCGCAAGTTCTGAAATGTAATTCTTAAGATGGTAAGAAATAGGTCTACCATCGTTATTCAGCTCTGTCGGTTTTGAAAGTCCAGAAATGTGAAGGCTAGAACGACAGAAACAGCAAAAAGACAGTAAAGACAGACAGATGATTGAAATCAATAATCTCAAAGAAGAAATACACAGAATTAACCTATAATCTTTCTGAACATCGCACGCACTTTTAAACTATGCCAGATGACTATGGCAACACAGTAAACTTAGAAACTTATGAGGAGACAACCGAAATTCTACGCAATAGAGGAACCAAAAGTGAAAAAAAAAGAAAAGAAAAAAACGTGAGTGAATTACTGTGTTACTTTTTGCTTCTGTCAACACGATTATGGAAGGTTCGATGTACTTTTATTGTCGAGGAAGAATTTTAGTAATGTCATTGTCTGGAGACTGTTAGCTGCACGGCTTTTCCCACAGTACCAATAAAACCAAGCATTTTTATATCGGTACTAAACAGTAAAGTCCATTTGTCAGCTAAGTTATTTGTTAGACAACGTATCAAATGTATGTCCGATTATACGTAAATATAATCGATCTCATATTTCCACACACTACGCCCTGTTCCTTGTGATTAAATTTACAGTCTCCAAGAAGAATAATGTTATTCTTAGAAATCAGAATATAACTAAATTTGACTTCCCACACCTTCACCCCTTCCCTTCCAAAACAACAACAGTATTTTTTAAAAAAATGTTGATAAAACTTGCGACCAAAGAATAAAGATATCATTGCGAAGTATTTTTATTAAAGAAAAAAAAATCGAGAGTGAATAGATGAAATGGCGTGAAGAAACGAAACTGCAAACAAGAAAAGGCCCCAAGACTGGAAAAAAGCAAAATGAAGCCAACCACTCTAACCCTGCACTGAAAACACATACATCATAGAGCCAATCAAAATGTTTCCTTTCATTTGGCGCGGAGTTATTGCGTCCAATCAGCCTATCACCGCCCGGGGTTTTGAAAAGACGAATCAATCGACGCGCAGCGGTCATTGTTCTCATGACGTCATCGCGGGTCAGAGGTCAGCCGCCGAGAAAAACGCTCTCATACAGGGGCCAAATTATTTTCACTCGGTTGGCTCCTTTCCCTCTTCGGTTTTGAGGGCCGCACCCCGAAAACCATTTCAATCAACACGAGTCTGAATATAGAGATAAATGAATCCCTCACTGCCGACTTCCATTTCACTTCAGAAAGGGGGTGAACAAAAAAAAAATCATTTCACGTTCTGAACTTTTTTTGTATGTGAACTTTGCAAAGAGTGGTCTTATGTCAGACGATGTAAGACCCAATGAACTGAAAGGGCGGATTGGAGAATGTGTGTTTGGGAAAGAGAGAGAGAGGGGAGATGCGGAGAGGGGAGGGAGAAAGAGAGAGAGAGGGGGGAGGAGGATAGGAGATTATTCTGTACATAGTCTTGTTGCAGGGTAAATGAGAAACTATTAATAACTAGCACTTTTATACTCGAAGATAAGGATTATTTATAAACTACTAGTACTTTATAATAATGTACTCTTCCTAATGGACGTCCGTGGTCCAGTCAAACAAGGCTATATTGCTCCTACTGAAGTATACTGATAATGCTGTTGTGCTCTGACTTATTTTGCGTTTTGTTCTCGAACCAGTTCAACAATAGTGTAGTAAGAAGTTCCGGATAGATCATGTTTGTCTTATACTTTTCTGGAAAGTCTGAATAGCTGAATGGTTTTGTCTAAACATTTGCTTTTCTCTGTTCGTATTGCCAATCTGATGTTCAGTCTGTATATTATTATCCACGACCTCTGATTGCATTTTTAATTTGGCTTTAAATAAAATCTTTGTTAACATTGTTTCTCTCTTTTACAGCCTATTTCTTTCTTTCTTTCTTTCTTTCTTTCTTTCTTTCTTTCTTTCTTTCTTTCTTTCTTTCTTTCTCTCTTTCTTTCTTTCTTTCTTTCTTTCTTTCTTTTCTTTTCTTTCTTCTTCCTTTCTCTTTATTTCTTTCTTTCTTTTTTTCTTTCTTTCTTTCGTTCCTCTTTCTTTTGCTCACTCTTTCTTTCTTTCTTTCTTTCTTTCTGTCTTTCTTTCTTTCTTTCTTTCTTTCTTTCTGTCTTTCTTTCTATCCTCGCCTTCCAGTTCTATATCAAATCTCTGATTATCGCCCTACGCCTTCCCAAGAAAGGGGTCAAGAACAAAATTTGTTCATTTTTTTATTACAAAATTACTATTCTTCAAATTCTGCTGGCAACCTCCTCT
>JAWQUT010000175.1:485851-499683 GCA_033807755.1 Ellobium chinense
TCTAAGGAAAAACAAAAAAATGCCTTTTTGTTTTTCTTTTAAGTCTCAAAAGATCGGCCCCTGTTGCGTCGAATGAGACTTCCGCTTTCCAAATCACATATCCAGTATTACATAATATTCGCTGTTTACAGACTTAGGATCTTATCTCTGTTTTTCTGCTGTAACCTTGACGGCCGGACTGTTTTAACTTAGGAGTTTGAGAAATTACTTTCGGGACGGCAAGACTATTATAATCTTTGGGGAAAATAGTGAAATCAATAAATCTATCACTGAGTGAATCTATTTCGTCTGTCCGCCAGTCCGCCTTTCATCCGTCCGTCTGTTCTTCCTTCCTTTCGTCCATCTGTCCCTTTGTCGTCCATCCATCCATCCATCCAATTTGTTCACTATCCAATTTAAGATTTTCTTTTGTAGGCCTATCACATAAGCACACTAAACTCTCTCTCTCTCTCTCTTTCTCTCTCTCTCTCTTTCTCTCTCTCTCTCTCTCTCTTTCTATCTCTCTATCTTCCCCTCTCTCTCCTTATCTCTCTCTTCTCATAACACTAATCTCGCAGCCTCTAAATCTATCACCCCGTCCTTCTCTCACTCCCCCCTTTCGCACCTCTCTGTGTGCCAGCGCGCCCAAGTGCGCAGCCATTTTGTCCCTCAGAGATGAAATTGGTGCGAAACTAATCTCCGGCGCTGGAGAGGGGCGACAGGGCCCGTAATTGGAATTTTTGAAACAATTTGATGCTGTCCCCTGATTTATGCTATTATTAGCGCAGGGGGTTCACAAGGCTGCTATCGTCATTTTGAAAGTCGTTCAAAACCACGGTAACTCTATTATACTTTTACTGTCCCAGTTACAGCTTTCTCCGGACTAGGTTGCGAAATTCGGTCCTTAATTCATTTTGGGGCTGCAAAAAGCTATTTTACTTTGACAGCACTTCCGTTTTGAGCACTCTATGATGTACATTCTATGTAATCTGTTTAGTTTTGCTCTCGTCATGTTGATAAACACGATTATCCTTATTTTCTGACATTACTTTGCAGTAAATGCCGACTATTTCGCGCCCCTCCCCCCCCCCCCCCCCNTCTTTGGCTCGGTCCCATGACCTAGTTCTCAAAATATCCTGGCATATCAGTATACAAACAGTGTGATTGTTCATGTCCTTGCTTGTGCTTCCTCTTATATTCTTCTTCTACGGCACATCATCATCACAATCATCATCATCATCATCATCATCATTTTCAGTAGGGGAGAACCATTCAGCCTAGACGTTTCAATGTTAAATTTAAAGTTCCAAACGTTGGCACCTCTAGTCCTTGGTCAGGGAACTAGATCTAACATAAGAAGGATTACGAACGCATAGAAAAAAGAAATCCCTTCTCCTCCTGTTCCTCCTCCTGCTTCTCCTCCTCCTCCTCATCCTTCTCCTCCTCATCCTCATCTTCATCATTATCATCAACACCAGTTATTATTGTGATATTGGTAAGGAGGAAAAATGAAATTCATCAATGGAAAGGTTAAGAACATTTAGCCACTACCAAGAGAAATTGAAATATTTGTAATACTTCTTAATTTCGGGGCCCATAACACGTCTCCCTTTCCTCAGGTTTGACATCATCATCATCATTATCATCATCGTTTAAAACTGAGAAAAATTAAAAGCTCAACCTTAATTCAAGGAATTTATTAAAAATCCAGTAAAGAATTAAGACCGAAAATTACATCTATACGTTTCGGCTTTAAGGTCTTTATCAATAGAAACACAATCATCATTATCATCATTATTGTCGTAGTCATTGTAATCATCATACCATTTTGTACCTGAAAGAAATGTCAGGAAAGCCCACCAATGTTACTATAGGTGATTCAGTAGAGCCATGAATAGAAACTGTAAGCAAAGGCTTTACTTCCCAGGCGTAAGTCCTGCTTTCTAGAGCTAAATTATTAATGATGATGGTGATGATTACAATAATGATAATAAAAGCATAATGTTAATCATCATCATCCTCCTCCTCATCATCATCATCATTTAAAACTGAGAAAACTTAAAAGCTCAACCTTAATTCAAGGAATGTATTAAAAATCTAGTAAAGAGTTAAGACCGAAAATTACATCTAAAAGTTTCGGCTCATCATTATCATCATCATCATCGCCATCGTGGGCATGGCTGCGACGGCTACCACCTGTAATGTTATCTTTGATTTCTTACATGGCCTTCATCATCACCAAACCCAGCCTTGTCCTTTCTAACATCCCTCTGACAAAATGACAGTCCTCTCATCTCATACGTCATTCTAGAGCGTGGTTTTTACCTGATTGTTTGAGTTAGGCGTTTTGGCGTGTCAGCACGATTGTGTTCATATTGTGTCTTTCTGGTTGTAAGATTAAATTATTAGATTAACTTTCCAATCAGTTTTGTCATGACCGCTCGGCCTTATACTATTCTACGATTGTAAGACGGTCAGTGGGTTTTTAACTTGAGCAATGTACACATGGGACCCTCCTTGATTTTTGCCCATATCCGAGAGATTAAACGCCGACTTTCCCTACCCTGAAAGCCAGAATGTGGCTTCCCTATGGGATTATCACTGTGACAGGTGTCATGGTCACAGAGATACTCCCGTGCATGACTGTTTTTTGATTTACAATTATTATCATGCATTACGACCAAACAAGCGTATGCTTAGATCCTGATTCTCTGCCCAGCCTTTCCGAACACTTGTCAAATCTTGTATACTGTATTGACATCCACACCCCAAAATCAGCAATCACCTTGTGAATTTTTCCTTTAGCATATCCGCAAAATTCCATTTCTCTAAATACTGTGAACTTCGGATGGTCGCAGTATAGCCCAGTCACTGGTCCGCGGCCCCCAAAAAGTGGGCCTGTTAAGGATAACGTAAAATAGTGCGTGCGAGTTCTAAAGACTGCAGGTGTATAAAGATGCCAGAGTATGTTCCACTGTTGGCTATGTAAGCTTCTACATCCCTCATTGACTTGTAATTATTTGCAAAACATTTATCCGCACTGGATCTAAATAAGTAAAGCAAGAAAACCATAACAATTTAACAAATTTAGTGCACAGATTTTCGGACCGGCGTCCTTCTTCAGGTGTAGAAAATAAATGAACTAAGAATGAAATGTCATAAAATAAATAACAAAACAACAAAACAAACTACGATCAATAGTCATGAAAAAGCTTGAACAGAATATTGAATCATTGACTTGTCATGATATCCCTAGCCTTAATACTTACCATACATATTAGTTGGCTGTATCCAAATTTTGACACATAAAAGTTGCCTAAAGACCAGTTAGTATAGATTTTGGGAACTTTGCCAGCAAATGAGGCTGTCTAAGATTTTTGGACTTTTCACTCACAGTAAACATGATAAGCCTACGTACCACAGAGTTTGCACTTGAGTGGCAAGACAAAAGNTTTAAAACTGAGAAAAATTAAAAGCTCAACCTTAATTCAAGGAATGTATTAAAAATCTAGTAAAGAATTAAGACCGAAAATTACATCTAAACGTTTCGGCTCATCATTATCATCATCATCGCCATCGTGGGCATGGCTGCGGCGGCTACCACCTGTAATGTTATCTTTCATTTGTTACATGGCCTTCATCATCACCAAAACCAGCCTTGTCCTTTCTTACAGCCCTCTGACAAAATGACAGCCTTCTCATCTCATCTCATACGTCATTCTAGAGCGTGGTTTTTACCTGATTGTTTGAGTTAGGCGTTTTGGCGTGTCAGCACGATTGTGTTCATATTGTGTCTTTCTGGTTGTAAGATTAAATCACTGGATTAACTTTCCAATCAATTTTGTCATGACCGCTCGGCCTTATACTAGTCTACGATTGTAAGACGGTCAGTGGGTTTTTAACTTGAGCAATGTACACTTGGGACCCTTCTTGTTTTTCGTCCATATCCGAGAGATTAAACGCCGACTTTCCCTACCCTGAAAGCCAGAATGTGGCTTTCCGATGGGATTATCACCGTGACAGATGTCATGGTCACAGAGATACTCCCGTGCATGACTGTTTGCTTTTTTTTTAGTTACAATTATTATCATGCATTACGACCAATCAAGCGTATGCTTAGATCCTGATTCTCTGCCCAGCCTTTCCGAACACTTGTCAAATCTTGTGTACTCTAGAGACGTCCACACCCCGAAATCAGCAATCACCTTGTGAATCTTTCCTTTATCATATCCGCAAAATTCCGTTTCTCCAAATACTGTGAACTTTAGATGGTCGCAGTATAGCCCAGTCACTGGTCCGCGGCCCCCCAAAAATGGGCCTGTTAAGGATAACGTAAAATAGTGCGTGCGAGTTCTAAAAACTGTAGGTGTATAAAGATGGCAGAGTATGTTCCACTGTTGGCTATGTAAGCTTCTACATCCCTCATTGACTTGTAATTATTTGCAAAACATTTATCCGCACTGGATCTAAACAAGTAAAGCAAGAAAACTAACAATTTAACAAATTTAGTGCACAGATTTTCGGACCGGCGTCCTTCTTCAGGTGTAGAAAATAAATGAACTAAGAATGAAATGTCATAAAATAAATAACAAAACAACAAAACAAACTACGATCAATAGTCATGAAAAAGCTTGAACAGAATATTGAATCATTGACTTGTCATGATATCCCTAGCCTTAATACTTACCATACATATTAGTTGGCTGTATCCAAATTTTGACACATAAAAGTTGCCTAAAGACCAGTTAGTATAGATTTTGGGAACTTTGCCAGCAAATGAGGCTGTCTAAGATTTTTGGACTTTTCACTCACAGTAAACATGATAAGCCTACGTACCACAGAGTTTGCACTTGAGTGGCAAGACAAAAGTAATAGTTGCGTCCATCTTCCCATGGACAATTATTTTTCTGATTTAACGTTACGGACATTTTAAAATCGTATATTGTTATACCAGGTTCAGTAGCCACTTTTATACATACCCGTAGGGTGCCATTATGATGTTAAAGAATGCCCGAACGTTTCAGATATAGCCTTTCTAAATTTGCCCCCCCCCCCCCCCCCCNNNNACACACACACAGACAAACATACACACACGTTAAAGATCAAGAAAATATACATTGTAGAAGATAAAAAAGAGGCTCATGTTGCTAGACTACGAACTGCGATGTCAGCCTCTAAAGATGATTGGGGCCATCTGATAAGAAATTTCGTTCACTGCGAAAAATCGTCTCTCTCTCCACAAAGACACTAAAGCTGGAGACACATTAATGGTCAGTAACTGTGAATAGTTCTGGATTTTTTAAAAGTCTCATTAGATGATCTAATAAATAGTGTAACATTATTCGTCAAATGGCGATTTTCTTTCTTTTTTTTTCCATTGCACGAGATGACCTCTTTCTTGTATCTCGGGCCAGAATAATGCTCAGCGATTTTTTTTTTTTTACTTAAGCTTTCATGCAATACCAGTAACATGATTTAGTCAAAAATGCGACTTAAGCCTCTTTTCGCTGACTGCAAGAGATATTGGTCGTGTTAAGATCCTTAGTCACGCTTGCTCGTGGGTGACCGTGACGTATCAATGGACTGGTAATATCTGTCACGGTGAAAAAAAAAAGTCATTGAACGAATAATTAAAAACCCTTATTAGAAGTAATCGATTGACGAAAGTGAGTGTAGACGAAATGAGAATCGGTGCTTTTATTAAGAAAGAGATCATATTTTATGCACTTCAGAAACACATCAACCTGGCAGACAAAGTTATTTGAATCACCACTTTATCAGTGATTAATGGAGACTCAGTCTTTCTTTCTTTCTCTCTCTCTCTCTCTCTTTCTTTCTTGCTTTCTTTCTCTTTCTTTCTTTCTTTCTTTCTTTCTTTCTTTCTTTCTTTCTTTCTTTCTTTCTTTCTGTCTGTCTGTCTGTCTGTCTGTCTGTCTTGTCTTTTCTTTCTTTCTTTCTTTCTTTCTTTCTTTCTTTCTTTCTTTCTTTCTTTCGATCTAATTCACCATTTCCCCCCTTTCTTTCGCATTTCACATCAATTTCCGCCCACTCCTTCTTCTCCCAAACCAACCAACAAACAAACAAAAACAAATAAACAAACAAAACACAGAGAAACAAATCAAATGCATCAGACATGTACATACGACAGAACGAGAACAGCTTGCCAGAGAGATGCTCACGTTGATCCAGGCTCGTGTATTGATCTAGCACTGCATGTTTTACTCACCGATGAGTCCACTGAAGACATGAAACTGCTCATCCAGTGCTGGTTTTAATTACCATGATTGTAAAAAAAATAATCACATCATCATTATCACCATCGTCATCAACATCATCGTCATTACCATCATCATCACTCGTTGTCACAATGCGTAATGAAGGCGAGAAAACTTCGATAGGTATGACTTAATAATAATAATATAAATAATAATGATGGGACCTTTTATTTATCCCGTAGGGAAATTGTTGTACAATGCTATACAGTGTTATGCCTCTCTTTCATAACACACACATTCATGGAACAGTATACATATTGATATACGATATTACTAATCAGATTCACAACCAAGTCATTGTTAGTAGCCCCAATTCCAAAGAACTCATTTACACTTAAGGTATGAAGATGCCAATAGCACCTGGCATAAAAATATGCGATTTTAAATAGTCCCTATAAAATCAGAAAACTGGCCATGGAGAGGGGGGGAAGGGGTTGGATTTTAATGTCAAAGGCTTAGATAGGTGCAAACACATGTGTAGACTCAGAATAGATGAAGTTTAGCCACTCAAGTATAAAATTTGTGGTTGTTGCTAGGTGGGTAAGGTTACCCTGTTTACTGAGTGAAAAGGCCTACAATATTAGGTGATCTGCTTCACTGCCAAAGTTCTCAAGAGCTAACTGGTTGAGAGGCGTTTTTCTTTGCGTCAAAATTTGGAGAAGGAGTTAAACAACATGTTTGGAAAGTATTTTGGCCTGGGACCCCTGGATAAGTTAATGAGAAGTGTAAAACCTGATATAAGCCAGCAGTAAAAAAACCCAAAAAACATTGGCATCTTCATACCTTAAGTGAAGTAGGGAAAAACAGCGAAGTGTCTATCCCAAGGACATTTTGGCGCAAACCGTCGGACTCATGAAATGAACCACAATCTTTAGAGTGGAAAAACTTCAGATTATGAGAACACAAGTCGCTCAAAGAATAAAAATTCTATTCATTTAAAGCCTTGTCTTATTGAGACTCGAAACGCTCTGCATGGTAGTAAAAATCAGTCATGATGCCCACTGCGACGTGAACATAGATCCAGACAGATAGATAGACCCACACACAAACACACAGACAGACAGACAGACAGACAGACAGACAGTCAAACACACACTCACACACATACACACTCACACACACTCACACACACACACACACACACACACACACACAAACATGAACACACACACACACAGACAGACACACACACACACATGAACACACACACACACACACACACAGTTTGCACAATTTGGTAATCAGTTCATCAAAAATATGAAAACTTTGGCGATGCTTAGTTGTTGTTTTTTTTTTGTCGGGGGTGGGTGGGGGGCGGATGAGGAGGGATGGGATGAGGAGTTGACAAGACAGTAAAATATTTTAACTTCTGAACGGGCCATTTCTATCATTGGTCATTGACATTCCTCATTATTATAAAGTACCTGCACCATCTTTGATGTCATCAAAATAACCGATAACATCATCTCCATTAATACTCTGCACAGAACTGAACGTATAATTATCGTCATCGCAGTCTTTGTCACAGTTTTCTTGTTCATTTCTGTGAGCCACACCCGCACTTTAGAATTAAGGCTTTCGAAAAAGCTTGAGTCAGCATTTTAGGAAAAAAAAAAAAAGAAAGTCGGTTTTATGAATTTGATAATCGATAGTTTTCGTATTACAAAATCCATTAACACGCCATGAACATACCAGCCATTAAAAAAAAAAAAAGTGACATGACACTTTTTGCGTAACTGTCTACTCTGATTAATATTATCATTATCAATATTCAGCACTTCTGCAACTTAATACAAGAACCCAAAATCATTAGCGGTATCAATTAATTATTCGTTACACGGATAACTTAACCTTAGAGTCCTTCTTAACCGGCTCATCCCCCTCTCTCCCCCCGTGGTATCCCTCCCTGGCTTTCTCACACAACACTCCCCCCCAGCACCATGCTTGATCCCACTCCCCCGAACCAAGCACTCACTCACGCACGCACGCCGGCACGCTCGCTAGAAAACGCGTCCTGCTCACGACATAACGATAAGCGCCGCTCCGACTACCCTGGCCCGATCTCTGTGGCTCGAACCCCTGCCTGGACGCATCCCGCTCACCCATCGGAAGATTTCGGGGGCCGACGCCTGCAGTCGGGGTTTCCTTCTGAAGCCGGGTACCGCGCGATTGGGAGTGAGTGTCGTCGCAGCTCGCCGGAGTAAACATGGACTGAGTAAAGCACGAAGGACATTATCGATAAAGCAGACGCGAGATGAGTAGAGAGAGCAATTAGTGAATACAAACTTTGTGCCGGGCAAATTTACTGTGGTCTATGCCATATAATCGTTGAGCGCACAGTGGACAGTGGACCGCCTGTGATTTGGTGGTTGGTATCGGTTCATTTATCAAAATTTCTTTTTTTCCGGTGTTTGGACGCATTTTTTTTTTGTGTGTTTTTGATGGATTTTGAGTGAAATAGAAAATGAAATTAGCTAAGACATCGGTTTGTTTGTTAGGAATGTATATTTTATCGTTGGGCAAATTGTAGCTAGTTGACTACGTGTGACTTGATGGTTAATGTATCAAAATCTCTGTCACAGTGATTGGATGTATTTTATTTTTTGATGGATGTACTGATTGAAATAAAAACTGTTTAGTTAATACAAACGTTGTGCCAGGTAAATTTGCTAGGTCTACATTTTATCGTTGGTCAGTAGTAGCCAGTTGACTTCTTGTAATTTGATGGTCAGTATATGTCAAAATCTCTTTTTGCCGTGTGTGGTTTTGATGGATATTGAGTGACACAGAATGTGAAATTAGTTAATACAAAGTTTGTGTCGGGTAAATTTGTTTGGTCTATACATTATTGATGAACGTATGAAAGACAGTTGATAACTAGATGGTCAGTATCGGTTTATTTATCAAACTTTCTTTGTTAGTGTTTGGACGCATTTGTTTTGGATGGAAAGTACGTGAAATTAGTTCAGAGAGTGAAAGTAGTCAACACAGAGTTTGCGCCGGGTAAATCTGATACATTTTATTGTTGGGCGCCTGCTGGGCAGTGGATTTATTGTGATTTGATGGTCAGTACCACTTGACTTATCGCAGTTTCTTTGCTAGAGTTTGGACGCATTTCTTTTTGATGGTTAGTGAGTGAAATTAGTAAATGGAAATTTTATGCTTGACAAATTTGCCAGTTGTATCGCCCATAGAAGGGCATGATGTTTTGATGGTCGGTGTCAGTTTGTTTTCCATATCTTTAAAAGTCTGTTCTCTGTGATTAAACAAATCCGTGATGGGTAGCGTTCAGAACCAGGATTTAGAAGTAGACAGAGAAAGGGATTAGCACAGACTAACTTTGTGAAAAGCAAATGTATTATACCTTTTAGATGAACGCATAGTTTGGCAGGCTAATTTGTGCTTTGATAGTCAGTATCAGTGTACTTATTTTACTTCCTTTTCAACGTTTGGACGCTCATTTCGTTGAAGGTGGTGTTTGAAATCAGATTACAAAGTAGTTAAGGAGTGGAACAATCTTAAGAAATAAGCTTAATTCAACCCGTCCTCTGAGCGGAGACTGCTATAAGCTATATAGGGTTTGATTGTCCGATTTAGATTTTTAAAAAATTCTTCTGCAGCATTTGAGACACTAACATTCTCAAGAAAATTAACCGATAGCTGAATGGTGGAATTCGTAAGGAGAAAAAAAAATCAAAGTTTGATCCAGATAAAATTTATAATATACAACCATACCTCGATCATAAATCATAAATAAGTTTATGTGCACGGAAAATATATTCGTATTAGTGAGTGATACCTTTCATCAAAGTCAACGTGGTAGAATAAAGTGAATCTGTACATGTGAATTCCTGCTTAGAGAACGAGGTAACGTGTGATATTTTGTCCTTATAATCGCGGGTTCACCATACGTTAGCGCATAGCAAGGCAAAGTTGTAGTTTTGACGGCCTAATCTGTGTCCGAAGACAATGGAGAACTTTTATTTTCAAATTCGGATCCTTTACAGAAGTTATACTCACGTGGCATTTCCTGCTGTTTCGATGAGAGTACATGTATGATGATAGTGCATGTATGATGATAGTGCATGTATGATGATAGTGCATGTATGAATCAAATATGAAAGTCACATTTGAACCTATCTCACTATGCTCAATAATGATCGTGACACCACCGAATACCATTTGTGCATGTCTGCCCATGCTATAAAGGTCCGCAAGAGAGCCAACTTTTGAAATATTATCTCCGTTGTGTATGTGGTCTTTGAAAGTTGCGCCAACTTACGGTACTTATACATCATTTCCTTTCGTGCGAGATCCTTTGGTTCCGTCCATTCAGATGGGAGCTTGCGCATTCACGATGGGATAGCTAACTATCGTAATAATTATAATATTGCATCGGTGCTGAATGCACCCTTATTAACATTCAAATTAATGCAGAGTTTATGTAATTCTCACGATGTGCGTAAATTCTCTATATACTCAGGCATAGTGCGGAAACATAAAATCAGTTGAAAAGTAATAATAAACTTTTGTCGCTCAATAAAATTACATCGTCACATTGATAATAGCGGTTTAAGATTTCAAGATCATGGACATAACGCCGAATCCTTCTCTTTTAAATACTTTTTAATACATCAACATGGACATTATTATTTTGAACACGCTTACCCGGGGAATCTTGCAGTCCAGAGTGTTGCATACTGAAAGCATCTACACAAACAGCGTAGGTGAATAAAAGATAAGCAGTAAATAGGCTCTGCACCTTCTTCCAGCAAATATTTTCGATGCACCAGAACTGCTTCTCCTTGATAAACGTAGAAATTTTGTTCTTTGAAACGCTAAATGCGCTCTGTTCTTTTTTGCAGGATCACGGCAGTATTAAAAATTCAACGTCCCCCGAGATCTTCAACTCCAAACGTTTCCGTATATTTCCACGGACTAACGCGCCATAGAGTTGGATATTTTTGTGAATATGAGTGAGTGAGGTGGGAATTTATCGGTACGTGTTGCTTGATTTCGTAGAGCTCTTTTTCCGCATTGATGCAGCGTCAACGTAAGATGAAAAAAAAGTGGGGCGTGTGGTTATACTAGCTGAACAGTTCGCTGTTGTGAAAGAGGAAGGGGTTTAGTGTGTAGGGCACACAAATATTGAACATACTTCGTGCTAATGATTTTGGTTTACTCTGACAACAATGGGTAAGTTGTTCCATAGTTCTCGCAGAGCACCTACTCCAACATTGATTTCCTCCCCTTGCTCCTGTTCCAGTTTGATTGGTGAATGTACCTTGAGGGTGGTCGACCGTTAGGTGTCATTATTTTGTTCCAGGTCGCTGGGTACACCCATCTTCATAAGTAATGTAAAGCTGAAAAGACAAAGAAAAGCGTCCTTTTGTCTAAATATTACACGATTTTTTACATGCACGGTGGTATAATACTAACATCTGAAAAGTAAGTCTAAAGGGCATGATGATATTGCTTTCGTATTTGAATATTGTGCGGTCGACCTTTCCATGTAAAGTAGCGTACAGAACATGTTAAAACTAAAGTGTAAGAGGCAAGGATGAACATTTATATAGTGTGATCGATCCTGTCATGCAAGGTGGTACTGTATAAGATAGAAGTTTAAAACTGCATGTACAATATAAGAGAGAAAGAAGAAATCATACTATCTGGATACCTTGCGCAAATATCAGAATCCGTATGTCATGAACAGGTTCCGTTGAATTTGGAGAACCTGTTTCATTTTGCTGGAAGTGAAAAAGAAACAAAAAAATCTGTTTGGAAAATCATAAATTATAAAAGTGCATTGCAGCTCTCAGAACATTTTTAACGTCTAGGACTGTTCCATGTTGCCACAGCTCTAGCTCCTAATCCCCACTCCACACCCTTTGTAAACACGCAAGCTCACACACACGCGCAAACACACATACATACACACGCGCGCAAACAACACACACACACACACACACACACACACACACACACACACACACACACACACACACACACACACACACACACAACAGGGCATAAATGACGAGAAACATAATGCTTTAATGACCCACTGCTGCGCATATAACCGTGAAGTGATTTTGCACGGAATTGCACATATGCATTAATTCGCTGGTTCCAAGCCTCTAATGAGCAGCAGTAATGGCGGCACACAGAAGAAATTTGTTGGCCTAAAAATTAAGGGGCATGACGCACGGCAGAAGGTGGAACACTGAAATATCAAATAATATCGTATAAGGTCATATAGCATAAGTTAGGTCTTCAAATGCCAGCTTTAGTGTCTTTTCGCTCTTTGGATAAAGCAGGTGTCTTCAAGGAGCTGAGACGCAGAGGGTGAAAAAGTGTGATATCAAATAATATCGTATAAGGTCATATAGCATAAGTTAGGTCATCATATGCAAGCTTTAGTGTCTTTTCGCTCTTTGGATAAAGCAGGTGTCTTCAAGGGGCTGGAAAGAAAATACTAAGAATGGAGGAGGGGCCGGTCTGAGACAGCAACTATAGATGAAGCGCATGTAGGAGTTTGGTATGAAGAAAGATAGTGGATAGTGGGAGATAGCACAGGCTTGCTCGAGGGCACATGGCACTCCTTAACCCTCTAGTGCCCAGGCATAGAAATACTGGTAGGAAAATTCTGAAAATTCACATACACACTTCAAATGCCCACCCAAAATACATAGAAAACATTGATAGTGAACAATGCCAACATTTAATAGGTGAAACATTTTGGGTCAAATTTGGACCTCCGGGCACTGAAACATCCGTGCCATATTTGGACCACTCCATACTGGACCCTTGCAGTTGGGTTGCCAAATATGGACCAGTGGGCACTAGAGGGTTAATCAGGTGACAAACGGTACAATAAGTCAGAGCTTTGAAAGAAAGTCTCCGCCGTGGGGATTGGAATATCTATGGACATGTTTAGAGAGATATTTCTGACAACAAATAGAAGTATCGTTCAGAGGAGTATACCAGTTCTGATGATGATTTGGGATTTCATAATCGAGCTCACAAATCTGAGAACATACCAGTTTTTTTTTTAGGAAATATGCTTCTTCTAGCTATTTAAAATCATTGTAGCATATAATCGCGTTTCCTTTACGAGCAAACTTCCTTCATGTGAAATATGCTGTTATACGTCAATACGATCAATATGTTTATGCGTGTTAATGTTTCAATAGAATCGAGTGCAATTGCACCAACATATATAACAATAATGGTAATACCCTATACACCAGTGCAAGATAAATATATCCGTTGAATTATGTATTATGTTTGCAGTTTGTCATGCTTTACCAAGCATGCGGCTCCCTATGAGCAGCCATATCAGATTACTCGCTTACCCTTTTCAATGAGAGGATTGGGATACGTTTAGTAATAATAATGATGCTGATAATAATAATAATAATGATGATGATAATAATGCTAGATTACATTTATATAGCGTTCATTCCACCGGCAGGCTCTGGGCGTTCACTACATTGACAGACCTACAAATGAATTTATCCCCTCAACTCTTACCCTTTTTTTCATCTCTCTCTCTCTCTCTCTCTCTCTCTCTCTCTC
>JAWQUT010000175.1:522197-527197 GCA_033807755.1 Ellobium chinense
TATTATTATCATACCTTAATATATGGCGTAAAACTTGAAGCTGGGGATGTGAAGGGTACTCATTAATTTAATTAGTTCCCACGGGAATATATCGCCATGCAAGAAGTCCTGCGATGATATGACGTCATGGCGGACCGAAAGTACAACCGGAAGGACAACGCACGTACTTATTATAGTGTCTGTACGCGTGGTATGTGATCGGACGATCAGAAAGGGAAATGAGGACAGACGCACTGGAGCTGATCAATAACAGAAACCAAAAAGACAATTAAAGATAGGACTTTTACTTGTCCCAATAGAGAAACTGTTTTACAGTGCAATACAACGTTAAACGTCTCATTCATAAAAATACAATAATAATAATAATAATAATGCGGTTTATAAGTCTCATATCCAGGTTAATACCCGCTCATGCGACTTCACACTGTTATTACCCCAGCTGGCCTGATCACTCTAGGACTTTCTCGACTCCCTGGGGAGCATACAGTGCCGCTGCCATTTATAGGCGCTGATCACTAGCATTCTGACAATATCCTCCACTGCCTATAGCCAGGTACCCATTTTACAGACGGGTGGACTGAGGAAAATGTGAATGAAATGCTTTCCCAAGGCACTTACAACATGACCGTGGTCGGGAATCGAACCCACGACCTTTAGATCTTGAGTCCAACGCCGTAACCATTAGGCCACGCTGCTCCACAGTGTACATGTTAAATACACAGTGTTATAAATAGAATCCATATGAAAGTCATAATGCGGTGAACGCCCTGGCTCCCCAGCTATAAAGCCAAGTATAAAGCTTATTCACACCTGTGTGGAGTGCGGAAAAGGGAGCGAAGTGCCTCTGCCGAGGACACTACAGCGCAAACCGTCTGACTAAGTAATCGAACCAATACATTTCAGACTGGAGGGTCTTCAGATTGTAAGAACATGTCACAAGCCGTACCGCCGCGTTACCCCCAAGCTAGCACTGACAACGTTAGATGATGCGCGGAGTACACTGTATCTGGCACTGAAACCTCGGTCAGCTGAAACTTTCTGATGACAGATGAGATAGAACATGTGGAACAACAGAAAACAATGAGCATGGACTATTCTTACCCAGGACACGTTTCTAAGCTTATGGTCGTGTTGGGGGTTGGAGAATAATGTGGTACCAAAGAAGCCTTCATCCAGAGGAGGGTAGATCACCAGTCGCCGAACGGGACAACTGCAATAAGATATCCACTGAAGATGAAGAAGAAGATGAAGAGGAGGAAGAAGAAGAAGAAAAGGAAGAGGAAGAAGAAAAAGAAAAATAGGGAAACGAAGAAGAAGAAAAAGAAGACGATGAAGAAAGAGAACAAGAACCAAAATATGGTCACAAATTCGTATCATTATTTTGTTATCGAACCAGAAAATTACGGTCATCAGGATCCGTCGACTTGGAACCCCAATGTATCGATGAAAACCATTTATAATCCCATTGCTCCGTATCGCTTAGCCTATTATATTTTAATATCATATTTTATTCACAAACTCAAACAGCTCGTATATTCGAGATAATGGAATTATTCCCTTGGAATTAAAATCTGTGACGCTCTCGTAACTTTTTAGTTTCACTTCTACAGAGTGAGCAAGGTTTAAAGAAAAATAAAAAGTAGGAGATGAGAGGGAACAAAATTTTTTTAAAAAAAAAAGAGCCAGACGATATCATCATGACAGGTGCTCATTCAATTCATAATTGATGTCTTGCCGACTGCTCTCCCTTTGATACTTCAGGTACAGCTTTAAGCGGTCATGGTGATCCTCTCGTCACGTCACAGTGCGGGGCGTTCATTAACCCACGGTGCGGAAACTGCACTCATCATAAACGCTTAGGCCAACTTTGAACATGTGATTTGAGTTGTTGGCAGTGTGGGTTAAGCGCAGATAAATTACGTTCGGAAGAAATTAAATTCAAATAAATCATGGTGCAGTAAGGAGAAGATTTGGATATGATATGGACGAGCAATGTGTTTCAAGGAAGACGTTTTTTTTGAGTTGTTATGGTGGTCGGAAACGGATAGAGACGCAGTCTAGATGTGTTGAAGGTGGTGTACTAACGTTGAGAATAGGATGGGGAGGGGGAATGGCGGAGGGTGGATGAGGAGACTCAAAGTCAGCACTAAGAAGGGGATGAGTGTGGAGGAAGTGGGAAGGATGTTATTTCAGTTCAAGTATTCTGGTTTATTTTGTTCAAGTTTTTCTTTTATTCTGCAACTCACCCAGTCTGTCTTCTAGGGGAAGCGAACTGAAATGGTCTTGGAAGAAACCCGAACCAGGAAATTAGATTTGTTTGTTTTCTTATTTTGTCGAGAAGCGTCGCAGTTGTTATTTCGAGCTGATGACGAGACGGCGGATGCCTACGCAGAGGTCGCGGGTTCGATTCTCGCAACATTAAGTTCTGTCTCCTTTTCTTTTTTTTGTCTCTCACTATAATTTGT
This sequence comes from Ellobium chinense, assembly GCA_033807755.1. NCBI lineage: Eukaryota > Metazoa > Mollusca > Gastropoda > Ellobiida > Ellobiidae > Ellobium > Ellobium chinense. The sequence goes on from JAWQUT010000175.1 coordinate 524,663, forward strand.
CTCGTGAGCGCTTCTGTCCTTCACCCTGTGTCATGTGAGCATCTGTTTTTGCCTCCCTCAGACCCAACTTCTGGTTTAGACCGACTGCATCATAACATCACTTTAGACCTTTTTGCATTTATTTTAAGGAAGGGTGGCTTTCATTACCGTAATTTTAGTGAGTGCAGGTGCATACGGGAAAAACAGAGTCTTCAAGAGCATCGCAAAGAGGAATAAAAAATGTTTCATTTCATTGGAGTTCAAGTGAACACAGTGTGTGTGGTAAAAGGGGGAAGCTGGGGGAGAAAAAGAGAGAGAGAAAAGAGAGAGAGAGAGAGAGAGAGAGAGAGAGAGAGAGAGAGAAAAAAGAGAGAGAGAGAGAGAGAGAGAGAGGCTGCTGCATGGTGGGTTTGGGTCAAGGGACTTCGGAATCCATCGGTAAATTAAGTGGAAGCTGTTGGTGTGCCTTGTCAAACAACGTGTAGGAAAAGGCCAGTCCCTTCTCCACTGCATCCTATGATTCTATCATCCTGGGCTAAGAAAGGGAGTGGATAAGAGAAAAATAGCGAGAAACAGTGCTGCGGGTATAGTGATACAAATTGCGTAGAGATCAGTTTGTGGAACGGCGACATACTATAAACTATAAAGGAATTTTTTTTTTTCGGTTAGAATGCACTTAGAATACTTCGGGAATCCTCTATAACTATCCTTTCTCCTACCGTTCTAGATCAACCCATAATATGACTCTATGGTTGTATGTGTCAAGTTCAACACATCTTGTTCTCCAGTTTCCGTGTAAATCTAAAACGAGTAATTCTGTGTTTTTAGGGGTTTGTTTTTTTTTTAAATTTAAATCTCCTGCAAAGGGTAGATTTTATACAAGTTTCATATGGTGTAATGTTCACTTACACTAAAAACCGTTCACTCCTTACACTTACTATCACGACACATTGTTGTGTCAGGTTTTGTCTTTTTTTTTCTCCTTTAGTGTACATGCAGTTATGTTGTTTTATCTACTTATGTATTTGCCGTGCACATGGATGTTGGGCTGCCTATATACTACTATTCTGTTAACCTGGGTTCAAAATAAATATAATGAAACTTGGATCGCTGAGTGGACATGGTGTAAACCGAGGTGATGGTATGCCTATGAGGGGTCAGATCACTGATGGTATGCCCAAGAAGGGTTAGATATAGGGTCAGATCACTGATGGTATGCCTATGAAGGGTTAGATATAGGATCAGACCACTGATGGTATGCCTATGAAGGGTTAGATACAGGGTCAGACCACTGATGGTATGCCTATGAAGGATTAGATATAGGATCAGACCACTGATGGTATGCCTATGAAGGGTTAGATATAGGGTCAGATCACTGATGGTATGCCTATGAAGGGTCAGACCACACTAGTCTATGGGATAATAAATTTTATTCATCTGTCTTTCAAGTAATTCTGGAATTCCTGCAATCTGAATTTCGTTGCCAGTGTTTTTAAGGCAGGCAACAATTAATTCTAAGTTTAAAACAGCCTTGAAAACACTTGTATTCAAGAAAAATGTTTTTGGCTCATCTCGGTGATGTCATCCAAACCGCGTGTGTATGACGTGTGTGTGTGTGTGTGTGTGTGTGTGTGTGTGTGTGTGTGTGTGTGTGTGTGTGTGTGTGTGTGTGTGTGTGTGTGNGGGTTGAGGTGGGTGTGTACATCTATGAATCGGTGTCGCCGCTCGGGGCGTGGGAGCAAAGTCTCTAATGTCTGTGCTAAGATTCCTCAAAGCTTCCTTGTTTTGAATTGTCTGTCGGATGAGAAAACTGGCAGTGGGACCTTTATGAATGCGTGCCGCTGTCTGGAGAGAGAAAGAAAGGGAGAGATAGAGAGAGAGAGAGATGAATAGAAAGGTGGTTGTTGAGAGAATGAATTAATCTGTAGTTCTGTGAATGTTTTCACCGCTTTGAGCTGGTCATGAGAATGGCTGCTATACAGATTAATATTATTATTATTTTTATCAATAATATTATTATTCTGAACCTGTAAGTGGGTGACCCGTGTTGGGTCTGGGAGTCTGTGTATGGACTCAGAGTGGATCACCAGGTTCTTTCAGCTGAACATGACATGAGAGCAGCCCTCAGCTACCCTGGCGCCTCTGACGATGTGAGTGAAGAGCTGAAGAAAGCTCTTGCTTGTGTTAAAGACATTCTCAGACGGTTTTCAGACTTTCAGTAATGTCATGACCACAAGGAAGCTGAGAACTTCCACTTCTGTGGCTCAAAACGCTATGTAGTTGGAACGTTGTTCATTTAATTTATTATTCCTTGTGAAAAAAAATCCCAACACAACACCTGTAGTGCGATCTAAAATCTAAACTTTATCATGTAGACTATTTACAAATTAAAGTCCAAATTTTCGAACCACAAGGTTCTTTATCAGTGCTAGTCTGCAAAGTAAAAACAGTGGGATTATGGAACTACCTTTATCTCCTATTCAAAGAACAATTTTCGTCTGTTCTTATGAAAACGGTTTCATTCACCCTCTCAGTGTTCAAATTAAACATACACAT
>JAWQUT010000175.1:532197-536346 GCA_033807755.1 Ellobium chinense
GTTGTTATTGTTGTTGTTGTTGTTGTTATTGTTGTTGTCAAGAATATTCAATAATGACACTTGGATAATTTGTCTTCTCTTCCTCCCACTCCCCTCTTTCCTCCCCATTTCCGCCATTTTATTTTCACTTAACATTAACCGGAACCTGTGTCCTGGTACACAGCGTGAAGGCTCCCACGTGACATTGTATGTGTACTGTAAATATACTTAGTTTTGACACGCTGAATTGTTATTTATGAAGTGTAAAGATCGATATAGCTTACAAAGTCCCGAGGGATCTTGATGCTAGATCATGATATATGTACAGTGGCATCTCGATATGAAGTACCCATGTGTTGATAGGTATACTCTGTTAATATGTATCAATTTTATACATACGGAGTTGTCATTATTCTAGCATTCTGTTCTTCAGGTAGACCTCAATGTTAAGTATTGCAGACACCAAGGGAACATTTATATCGAAGTGCTGGTATAGGTTGAAGTTATTGGTAAAGAATAAAACGAATAAAAATGGGTGGCTTGGGTGCGAAGAAAAGTGAAAGGGAACAGGGAATAAAGTATTTTGCTCAAGGATAGAGCTTTTTAAAAGCTGTTTTTATCACATAAACTTCAAGTTAACAGTGGTAACATTCTGAAACATTATTTGAACCATGAAGAAATTATTCAGAACATCAAAAACAGTTGCGTGAATGTTGCATGTCAAGGACTGTGTGTCATTTTCTAAAATCATAGAGCACAAGGGGTCTTTCTTCTTTTGTATGCTATAGTTGCACAGCATGAGAATGTCCCTTTTGGGCTCTTCTATATTTTATTGTTGTTTTGAGACAGTGGCTTCCCTGCTGTGACCTGGAGAGAGATGTAGAGCACTTGTGCCTAGATCTAGAGGTCTCCATTTAGCGATTGCACGCATGACGGATTCTCAGCTTGAAATCTGCACGTGATTTCCTTACATGTATGGCTCACTGGCATACGTTTATCTTCTTCTCTGATTTTGAGCTCTTTCTCTCCTTCACTTCGTTCATGCGTATATAATTTCATTTTTATGGTGGGCCGATGGATTGGTTACCAAGTATCGCGATATTCAGAGGTCATGCTACATGTATCAAAGGTGTCGATTCTGTTTTGATTCTCATACTCAGAGCAAGGCATTCGTGAGAATCGGTGCACTTGCACTGAAGGTCTAAGGGGATCGATATTTTGTGATGAAAAGGACCCTGAGCTCTCTACAACAGTTTTAATGACCTCATATCAAACAGTTACGCCGAATATTGTTTCCATTTCCCCTCAGATCAGGTGCCACGTCCACTAGTGTATTGATTCTCATACATTCCTTGTCCAGTGCCTCTGTGTTGTAAGCCACCTGCAGCTATTCCAACATGCATTGTCTTTAACATCTAGAGCATCGAATGTCTTGATACTGTTGGAATATTTTGTCGAAATGGTATAGAAATTCGATATATATATGCTGTTGATAATGCCATCAAAAGTGTTGAGTATCGAACGCATGGATACTCCGAAACGATCGTGCCCTCTACTAACCACTCATCCCGATTATTTTGCACGATCGACTCCTCCAAACCTACTCGTCATGCGGGTTGTTTTTATTATTGCTACGACCCACATCCCACCTCTGTAATTACCGGGCGAGATTTCCGGTGACGAGTATGTTTTTGTTTCCCAAGTCAATATCATCCGGTGGGTAAAAACCGAACGCACATCTCCATAGCCGGTGCACACGAGAGGGAGGGGGAAAAATAGAGATAATTGGGCTTTTAGAGATTTTTTTTCTCACACCTTTGCTGTTGCAAGAATAGATACGTTCGATAAGTCGTGTTTCATATCGTTCTTACGTGTATATAAAAATTATACAACTTGTATACAACAATGAACTTCAGCTGTCATATCTCCGCTGAGTCACCGGCGAATAGGCGTATGTGTTCGTATGTCAAATAATACTTTGCTTCCATGTATTTGCAGTTCTAATTTTGGATAGCACGGTGTTTTTCATAATTTCGTCCTAGTTTTTTGTTGTTTTGTTTTTTTCCAACATTTTCTTTGACCTCTGTGATGACGCGAAGTCCCCCAGCTTGACGTCATGATGTTGCATTTGTCTATTGTGCAGGAAATGGGTGTGCAAATATTTTGTGTTTATATGCACGCGTGTTCGGCCCTCTCGCTCAGCGATTCTAGGTTGTGTGTGTCTGTTAATGCGTCTTCCTGTCCGTTTGGCGTTCATTCTAAACAATCCACCGGGTCAGGTTCTCCATCGTTTGTTCGCGACGCCATAACCAGTATTTGCATTGTAAAGCGCAGATCTAACCGACCGGAACGGTGCCATAGAACCTGTCTGCTATGATTGAAGACTTTTTTTGGTATTTTCATTTGTTTCTTTGCTCTGTGTGATGGAACGATTATATAAAGCGCCCCTCCAATATTAATTGTGGGTTACAGACAGATGACATTATACCATTTTTTTATTTATTTATGAGGCAGGAGTTTGTTGTTTTTTTTTTTTTAATGGCGGATGAGGACACTGCATTACAATTATAGTTACTGTGTTTGTTTCCTATTTCTTGTGTAGTCGTGGTTTGGTGGTTGTTTTTTTNGGGGGAAGATGACTATTCACTTGCGAGTTGCTAGATACCTTCTGTTGCGCACTAGACACGAAAAGGCAGTGTCAGGAAGGTTATTGGAGTATGATCGCCAACATTCCACCTGAAACGGGCAGTAAACAATCCTACCATCAAATGAAAGAAGTTAATGAAGCAAAAACAAGGTGTTTTTTTCTTCTTCTTTTAGAATCATATTCGTAGAAGCAGCCATCAACTTATTTAATTATTTATCGCCATTTTACGCGTGACCTACATATCCTACGAGATCTCCCGGCTTTCCCGTCACGCTTTAGTAATGGTTTCTGCCATAGACGGCATATGTTAGACGGCAAATTAATGTTGGCAAGGGTGTATAGATGAGTTTGTTTCTTGTGCTTTCGATCGGAGTTTCCGTCTTTTGTTCTGATGCTTTCTTCATTTCAATTCGATGCCTGCCCCCCCCCCCCCCNCCCCCCCCCCCCCCCTTTCCCCTCACACACACACACATAATTCGAAGGGTGTCCGAAAAGTAATGTACAAGCAATTACCATTGCAACATATTTATTACGTCACAAATAAAACAGTGTGCATTGGTTACTGTTACTTTTCCATATACTCATCTTCGGGATTTTTTGCACTTGCTCCATCTGTGCACGAGGGAATAACACCCTGTTCGAAGAATGTGACGTTTGGAATTGAAGAGCATGGGGTACAGATCATCAATAAAAGAAAAAACTGACATACTATCCGAACTGACATACTATCCGACTTTAAAATACAAGCTACAAAGACACGAATACGGAACAAAATTCTATAAAAAGATGGGGAAAAAAAATCCTCAAGGCACTCAAAACACCGGCGTCATGATCAGAGGGGGGTAATGAAATTTGAAAGATAGAGGGGAGAAATGGGCTGATAATTCTAGAAAATGGCCAAACCGTTGCGGCCCCAAAATCGGTTTAAGGCATGGATTTTGAGGATGGTGTGTGGGAGAGAGAAGAACAAGGTTCTCACTTTCAGGCCAGGCTGTGGCCGATATGACAGTGGGAATAAGAGGGAAGAGGAAGAAGAAATATGTGGCTAGGAAAAGAAGTAGAGTTGAAGAAGAATGAAAAGAGCGTCTCATGCAAGAACGAATAGGACATTTCATTGTTATATATACACGACAGTAGTGGGAACATTTAAAGGTTCGTCCTGGGTCTATAAGGAGTGGACAGGCAGGAAAGAACACCTCACTAATGATTGTGGGAATTCAGTGACAACAAATTTAACAAGTTTTTCAAGTGTATTAGTAATAAGCCCCAGACCACAGCTGTGGTACATGGACAAAATACAGTTACACAACTGGACAGCACATGAACATTTAAAGCACTATACCTACTATATTCACACATGTTCACAATGCACTGGGACATTCATAAAATATATTCACAATGTACTCGTACATTTTACATTTAACAATAATATGTACCACTCACTTTCACTATCAATTATTCAGTCCTTTCATTCATTCTTTTTTCCATCTGATTAATTAACAACTATACCTATTTTATATATA
>JAWQUT010000175.1:536608-551608 GCA_033807755.1 Ellobium chinense
GACTTTATTTACCCCGTAGGGAAATTGTTTTACAATGTCATACAGTGTTACACATCTCATTCATAATACAAACACATATAACAATACACATCATACATGTAGATACATAATATTACAAATGAAATACATAGCAAAGTCATTGCTGGTCGCCAGCGGTGCAGCGCCCTGGTCCCCCCAGCTCTAAAGCCAGGTACTCATTTACACCTGAGTCGAGTGAGGAAATGGAAGCGAAGTGTCTTTCCCAAGGACACTACAACGTACACCGCCCAGCTTGCGAGTCAAACACATAAACCTTAGACTTGAAAGTCTTCAGTTTCTGAGTACGACTCACAAACCGCACGGCCATGCTGAGTGATTTGGCCCTCTAATAGATGCCTGAAACATTAAGGGTACACTCTATATAAGCAGAGCTGCGGCAACCAGGAGGACAGCTACAGGTTACAAGTTAGGCGAGTTCACACACAGACTGTCAGAGAGGCAACGTCCGAAAGGATACGATCGTGAATAAGACGAATGAAGCTGTGCGAAAGATTTGTGAAAGTTAATGATCTACAAATGACTCCGCACCCATCACCACCCCACCCACCCAGACACACACACACACACACCTCTTTTTTTTTTTCTATCTACTAGCCAAGCCCGAGCAAATATGTGCGAGTATTTGTGTTAGCTCGTTATTTGTTTATTTTTCTCTATCTCCATGTATTCTGCCAAAATATATTACACCCACCCAAATGCACCTGCACTGCACACAAGCCAGACAGAGGCTTCCCAGACGCGCTAAGACATTACTGTTCTTTCATTGGTGCGGCTTGATGCTGCGGACTGGGAATTATGGAAATGCTGAAAATCGCAAATCGTCACGTTCATTCTACATTTTGCCTAAGTCATTTCTGTTCTTTTAATCCGAGTTTTTTATATTACTATGATCGCGTATATATTACTACGATGTCCTCTTTATCTTCTTTCTCCTATTAAAACAGTGTAGAGTTTTGATTTGTTGTTATATCTCAATTCTCCAAGCTAAACTACATCTACCTTAATATTTTGCATTACGCAACAGGCTGAGAACGCTCAATTTCTCAAAACCTCAAAAAAAATGACTCAGGCAAATTTGGAATGAGCATTACGAAATGTGGACACCGCAATTCGCAAAGTAAAACAAGTTTTACAATAACATTAAAAAAAAAAAAAATTGAAACCGAGAGGTCATTTTGTCCCTTAAAACCTACCAGGGGATCACTTTCAACGCCTAAACGAACTGCCATACAAAATTTCCGATCCGTCCAGGTCCTCTCGTCCCAAAGGTTGCGCACTTTTCTTATGTGGTCAGGAAAGACAAACATTTTTTAATGTCGAACCTGTTCACGTTTAGCTTCCCTCTTAAATCTCCCAGAGGTTGGTTTGAAGTTGTAAATTTGCTCTTACGAGCGGCTGATTGTTGCAACAGCTGCTGTTTGTCATCTTTGAAAGTTTGTTGTTTTTTTCCCCTTCCTCTCCATCTCTTCTCTTTCTGTCTTTGTTCCTCGTTTATGCCTCTGTCTCTTTTTCCCCTCCTTCCTTCCTTCCTCACACCAGAACTGGATGTACCAGCATCACCCTGTGACGTAATAGTAGCCTAGTGGCTGTCTGGATTTTATAATATACGAATTCCAAAGTGAACGCCCAAACCATTATTTTCTCTGCAAGGAAATTGAATTACGTCTTTGGCCTACGTGGCCTTAAACATTTCGACTGTTAGGATGTTCAAATGTGTCTGTCTGATTGTTTGTTCGTTTTCCCGATAGCCTNACTTTTTGTAGCAATTATTGCAATGGAAATACACAAATACACATGTGATCGCGAAAAAAAAAAATCATCAGTTTATATCAGAATCTAATACAGTAAAATGGATCACTGCTTAAAGTCTTTGTCTTTGCAAGTCAGTGATGTCCAATATAAGTGTGTGTGTGTGTGCGTGCGTGTGTGTGTGTGTGTGTGTGTGTGCATGTGTGTATGTGTGTCTGTGTCTGTGTCTATGTGTCTGTGTGTGTCTGTCTGTCTGTCTATCTGTCTGTCTTTCTGTCTGTCTGTCTATGTGTGTCTGTGTGTGTCATTGTGTGTCTGTGTTGGGGAAGTGAAGTTTGTTTTGTTCAGTCTTTTATTTGTGTGTTTGTTGGTTTGCCTGATAAATGAGATATCGAAAGAAAGAGGCTGGGACAAAAAGGCTATCTTTGCAACGTGAATAAAAAAATTTCGAGAAATTAAGTGCAAAGCTCCATACATATTTTGCTGGCCTTTAGCCACAGGCCTACGAACGTACACCGAACACAGATCACTGTTTTGTGACGTTCGCTCAAGAAAACACCAGCCGTTAGCCCTCGTCCCGGGAGTGACCACTGAATACGGGGGAATGATCACATATCGCGTCACGTGAATCGTTCCCAGGGCACATCTTCAAAGGAAGATGATGATCCCTGCGCGCTCATGAACCCTCGGAAGAGGTGTCAGATGGGCGATGTGTCTCGGGTTGGATTTCGGCATTACGGTTTTGTTGGCCTGGCAGATATAGATCTTGAATGAATTGAAGATGACGTTCATTCCAACTGACGGGAGGCAGCGTGGCCGTGCGGCGGCTTGTGGGTCGTTCTCACAAACTGAAGAATAGCATGTCTGGAATTATTAAAGGATGGACTCTCTTGACGGTTTACATTGTGGCATACGATGATGTGGTTGCCTCATGCTAATTCTTAAATGCATAAATATTATTTTGGATGCTCATACGTTTGTAACCTGAGCAAAATAAAGTATCTTGCACCTTTGTGCCCATGGGAAAGACACGTCAATTCCCCCCCCCCCCCCNCTCGACCGAGGTGTGATTCAATACCCGTCTTTCAAAGCCAGTGAGGCTCATAGACAGTTTCAGGAGCTGGTGCACCATGCTGCATAGCGGCGACTAGCAATGATTCCCTAATAGATTTGGTTTGTGATGATCAAAAGAATATACATCGTTAATGACGAATGAAAAGTATTATATCGTATGGCACTGTAAAAAGGTCGCGTACAGTTAAAGGTGAATTTTATCCATTTATTTAAAAGTCATTCTCAGCAGCAGATTACGGAAGAGACCGCCTGTTCCCACCTCTGCCACCCCAAAAAACTAAATGTGGCCCTCTCCAAAAATATGTCCCAATATATAAAAAAAGTGATGCTTTGCTTTGTTGGTGGAATTTGACGCTAGCATTTCTTTGAAGACGGCTGTATTTGATAATAGTTGGATTGAGATAACAGTAAAACAGAGTGTCAGAATTTGGGACAGGAAAGCTGAGGAAGAGCATTTTTTTTTTTAAATTTCAGTTTAAAGTAGGGAGGAAGAGACATGAAACATGAAAAACAAATGAAAGACGGATTGATCTGTTTCTTACCGTCATTATCATCTTGCAATCAAAACCACCACGACCACCACTATCATCATCACCACCATCATCATCATCATCTCACTGTAAAATAAGAGAAACTTTTAATACTCTACTTCACTCCGGTGTTATCAATTTTTAATGGAAATCTACGAGAACTAAATTTTAAACTAGTCTGAAAATTTCGACAAAAACCTTTTTCAGTAGAAATAAATGAATGAATGAAAACCGTCGTCATCATTAACTTCAGCACCACCACACCGTCATCATCATCGATATCACCAATTCCACTATTAGTGAAATGGATGATCTTGATACTGGTGATACTAAAGACAGGGCTGATATATGAAGCAAGACAGTTTTCGATGTAGCTAAGTTCATATCATTGGCTTTTAGAGTTCATGACCAGATAGCAGATGGCAGATGAGCTAATACGTGTATTTAAATGATCATCATAACGATTTATTGACACCACTGAAGAACGGTAATCGACCACATCTCCTTGAGCAAAGCATTGTTCTTCAAACATTGTTTACATACATCTCAGCTTCTCAATACCTCCTCCCCCATTCTGCTGGAGAGTTGCGATTAAGCGAAGTGTGCTGCATTACCATTAAATTATGACCGAATGTGCTGCTGTTATGCAGTACTGGATTGATTTCTTCCCCTTTGCATGAGGCGCCAAGAAGAGGGGGTTATTTCCCTTTCAAGCCGCCATCGATTGTAGAAATGTTATTGATTTCTTGAAAACAATGGAAGATGAGTGAGACGAGCTGCAGAGGTGCTAAAATGAAGCATATGAGCCCCTTGACCTTTCGGTCTTTCACAGTTTTTTTTTCTTTCTTTCTTCCTATCCATATTTTTGTCTTTTCTCTCTTTAAGCTCCTGAATATCTGAAAGTTTTTCAGGGTTTCTGTCTGTCTGTCTGTCTGTCTGTCTGTCTGTCTGTCTGTCTGTCTGTCTGTCTGTCTGTCTGTCTGTCTGTCTGTCCGTCCGTCNTTTCTCAAGACCTTCTACCATACTGTACAATATGACTAAAGTTAGTCTTCTTGATTTTCAAGTTGTCTGTTCTTGAACACTTCTCTCTCCCACCTAATTCATTCTCTCTCTCTCTCTCTCTCTCTCTCTCTCTCTCTCTCTCTCTTTCTCTCTCTCTCTCTGTCTCTCAGTCTCTCTCTCTCTCTCTCTATCTATCTCTCTCTCCATCACCATCTATCCCTCCGCCCCCTCCCCCACCCTCCTCCTTCATCATTGCATGTATGAGATTAGAGATTATCTAAACATAGATGGAAAGAAATTATGACAACCTATTATGGCCAAATGAAAATGTCTGAAAGGCATGTAAGATTGGTAGTAATCACAAAGAAAGACAAAGATGATGAAAATGTTAGAAAGAAACAAGGAAACCACAATGCTCTGTGTATTCATCGCCCATCGAGTCTAGTCTATCTCCTTTTCGAGGCGCCAGAAATATCAGGAAGATAGTCTATACCTGACTCCGGCGTTACGAGGCCTATAAACAATCCTTCAATCAGTTGTACGCTAAGAATACCCAAAACAAAACAAAAACAAAACTAATGCTTAATCATCACTATCAGCGGAGGGTTTCCTTACATCCATTTTAAGACCCAAGGCTTTTAAGGAACACACCTAGACTCATGCAAAGACATAGATAAAAATCATGTGCAGACAGACTGCACTCAGGAATATAGGCCTGGTCTAGTTAATTACGTGGGTGGCTACAACTGTCGCTGGTACCTGTATTGTGAAGGGCTTTTCCTTGGCGGACATTTCAAGTGTTTCCCCTCAATGGATACCACCCCAAAATATATCCTCATTTCCTTTAATTTTTCCCCATTCTTGAAAGTTTAACGTTAGTTTAAACCATGTTTACCTGGGAGAATGGGTACGCACTGAGGTGTTTATAGGGTTAATTCTCTTAATCGGCCCCTCTTCCCGATTTCACTAATATCTGATTACAGTCTACTGGTTCAGTCAGTGCTTGTCAAAACCATGGCGAAGTTTTTACTGTCTGTTGATTTCTATAGAGAAAAATACATGCGACATAAAACATGTGGAATAAAGATTTCCTTATCACCTTTCCATACACTTCACCTATCTGCACTTAAAAAGGCACAACAAAGATTTCCTCTATAAAATCTCGAGGTGTTTTGGTTCATTCTTAAACTAAACAAACTTACCCCGGAACTCCGGTGTTGTCTGCTGAAAGCGTATTAGCATAACAGAATGGGTAAATAAAAGTTTGGCATGATGAATTCTGCACTGTCTTACTTCCTACGGACAAATCCACATGACAAAGGAAATGCTTAGAAACCGTTTTCCATGAAACGCTGAATACGCTGTTCTCGGTTGCTGGACCACCATAACAACGTCAAAAATTCAAAGTTTCCTAGAGATTTTCAATCCTAACTTCTAATGATTCTGCATATTATTTCTCTGACAAATACGTTTTGGAAGTTGGAGATTTTGTGAAACGAGTAAGAGAGGGAGAGAGGGACAGTTCTTGTTGTTAAGATGTGGTCCTATGTTGAAAATTAAAGTTCTTGAGAGCTTTACCAAAGTTCATTAACTACACACTGGCCGTGCACGGCAGATGCGTTGTGTGCAAGCTTTCACTTGAGTCTTGATAGATTAAATCTTCTAAAAGGCTGTTTACTTATTATACCAATACACTCAACGCCACTTGTCCGTATCTTCTCGCGAGTTAGAAAATATTGCTGCTAACAGGAGTTCCAATACTTGAGTGACTTCTATATTGACACTACAAGTCCCTTTTATCCTACGACATATTGCAAAAACGCAAATGTCTCTTTTATCCTACGAAATATTGCAAAAACACGAAGTTGCAATTATGCGGAGTTGTAATATCCCCAACGCCCCCCCCCCCNCCCCCCCCCCTATAACGACTGATAATGTTGGAAACCGAACTCATACCAACTAACTGGCCCAGTCCACACCGGGACTAAGGTGATTGACGTTCCCATCACTTGGAGTCTGGTTTTTGGTATGGCTAGTCAGGGCACTGATGAAGTACCGAACGCTGAAAATTTCTCCTGAAATTTTTGTTAGTTTTTTTTTTTTTGTCCGCACGAAGTCAGAAACTGGCTCTTTAATGAGTTGAGAGGGTGTGAAGAGCACTCAAGCTGTCTTTCTCTCCTCTTTTCCTTCTCCTGTTTTTTTATCTGGCGTGTGCTAGGTAAGTCGTTAACAACCTCTATACATACTGGATACTGGTACTTATATCACTTTGTTTCCTTTTCGAAGATCAGGTGCCACGTTCATGTAGTTTCTAAAAGATTGGAGAGGAGATTTGTATGGGTTGTTATTATACTGCCGCCTCTCTCACTGCTTTCCTGTTTCAGCCACCTGAATTATCAACACCACTTTCCCCTTCCCTCTTCCTCCAACATTATCATCATCATCATTAACCACCATCGCGGCCAACATCATCTCTTGCTGCTATCAGCTCTACCACCAAAACTATCATCGTTACCCTCTACTGCCACATATCTTAGCTTCTTCGTCGTTTCAGGGATCTACAACAGCACCACTACTAATACTACCAGAAAATCTACAACCTCCTCACCTGTCTCTTCCTCTGCCACCACCACCACCATCATCACCATATCGACTACCACCGTTACCAACCTACCACCATCAATGCAAACATCAGCATTTCCTACCGCCAGCACCTCCGTCACAACCATTTGCATTATTACGATTACCACCATCACCATCACGTCTGTCTACTTCCACTTTCCTTCTCCTCTTCCTCATCACCCCCACCACCGCCGCCGCCAACTCCACCACCACCATCACCATTACCACTATGGCTTCCCTTCCTCCGTGTACCCACCACCATCACTACCACCACAACCACCACCACTGTCGCTGTCACCACCTTCATCACCACCACTACCACCATTCAATACTTTCATCAGCAATCCCACCACCATTACTACTACTGCTTTCCCTTCCTCCATCTACCCTCCACCACCACCACTATCACCAGCACCACCTTCATCACCAACATCGTCACTACCACCACCAACATCATCATCATCTGTCTTCTCCATTTCAGCCGTGCTACAAGGTTAAGTCTCTAATGACTTGTCTCAACCCGTTGGGTGCTGGTACTAAATCACCTTGTTTTCTTTTCTAAGTGTACGGGGCGAGTTCAAATGTTCCTCACACTCTGTTTACACATGTGTGTTGGTGTATAGGTAGTCTACTATAAGTTGCTGTAATCTGCTACCATCTTACCGTGAAAGGTGAAAGGGATTGGTTTAGGAAGTAAGGGAAAATGAAGATGATGATGATAATGAAAGAAAAAGATGATGACGATGATGATGATGGTGATGATGATAATTTCTTAATCCTTCGCTGGTTTAGACAGAACTATTTAATTTGTTTAGTGTGTTCCAAATGATGATGACCATGATGATGATGATGTTGTTGTTGATGATGATGATGATGATGATGTTTTATATCATTAAATCAGTGCATTTTAAGTTTTAAATATGAAATATTTCTTAATTCTTCGCTAGTATGGACAGATATTTTCATTTTTTTTAAATTCAGTGTTCTGATTGATAATGATGATGATGATGATGATGATGATGAAATAGAAGAACAGGAATTTCACTTCATTTAGAAAACCGAACGCAGGATACGAAGAGCGCTTTAACTATGAGCAGTGAAGCTTTAACAAGATCTTGTTATTGCCAGAGCATTGTCTCAAAGGCAGTTCACCAGCCAAACTTGTGTTAGTACGAGAGATTCAAGTCGTTATGAATAGAATGATATTCGACATTCCGGAGATAAAATTCTGATACTGACTTTGGAAATGCCGAAAATAAAAAAGTATCGATACTGAACTCGATCTTTGCCATCACTAGCCAAAATTTACGGACCCTCCCAAACGTATACCGAATATTAAAACTGTCGATACTAAAATCGATCTCTGCCGTCACTAGTCCCAGTTTCACAGACCCACCCTAACCTATACGTAGCCTAAATTATCCGAAATGGCACGGCCTATCTTAGTGCTGTGTGAGTACTTCAAGATGCACCCGCTAACTTGCGCGTGCCTATGGAGCGTCATGCTGCGCGTGAGTTCAGGTTTAGTGTAGGGTGTGGGGGAGGGAAAGTGCATGTCTGTGCAGTTTAGGTGGGGAGAAAAAAGGTGAGCTTCATTTTGGGATGGCAGATTGGGATGGATAGATAAGCTAGTGGGTGGAAGAGGTGAACATGCAAACATGATTAGATAAGCAGATGATTGACAAACGGACGATGGTCTGACAAGATATGACTGGACAGACAGACAGACAGACTGATTGGCCGTTTGAGAATGGCTGACTGACTGAGTGGACAACGGATTGACTGACTGACCGGCGATTGATTAAGTGTCAGTTGACTTCATTTTCTGTCAGTGTCATGCAGCAGAGGGACTGACTGACCTAGACATACAGTGTCTGACTGACTGATTGACTGACTGACTGACTGACTGACTGACTGACTGACTGACTGACCGAATGAATGAATGAATGAATGAATGAATGAATGAATGAATGAATGAATGAATGAATGACATACATTTTTCCTGACATATTGGTTGACTTATTGCCTGCCTGCATGACTGACTGACTGACTGACTGAATGACTGACTGACTGACTGACTGACTGACTGACTGACTGACTGACTGACTGACTGACTGTATACGAACATACATATAAATAGAGCCGCGGGAGTGAAAAAAAAAATAATGATACATCAAATAAGTAAACCAACCAGGGCACAGAGTGATAGACAAATCGATGTAGCTGGAACGACAAACTAAAAGACGATTGCAGGAGAACGATAGAGACAGACTGCATAGTCTTACACTGTTTGCTCGGCCGTCTCTGTTTGCTGAGACTTTACAAGACTCCATCCCCATGGCCCTATCATCCTATCCAATATAAGTGCATATTAATTCCCTATAACAATTTCTCCTCCCCATTTTTTCTAATCGTGCTATTTGCCAGTGCTGCGATGTTTACGACAAATATCAGCACACAACGCGGGGGCTCTAACTGTTCCAATCAAAGAAAGAAAAAAAAAGTGCTCAGCTGCCTCTTTATGGGAATTGTAGCTTTCTTTACAACATGTTAGTGGCACATGTTTGGAAATGAATTCTTGGGTTGGTTTTCAAGAGTTAAGCAAAGCAGCGCTGCAGCAACCACGGGTAAATAGAGAACTGTGTTAAATTTAGTAAGAGATCTATAGTCTAGTTAGGGACTGACTAGAGGCTAACAGTTTAAAGAATGTTTAGAGACTATTACCATACTCTTGTTCACTCTTTCCTTTATGTGTATCATTTGAGAACTTGCGCATTATCGATGGGATCTCTTACCATCGTAAGAATTACACGAACAATGTTGAACGCTACTTAGGGTGCACTCAACGCCAAAGCATTAATCTAAATCTTACGGTGGTAAGAGATCCCAGAGTTGAAGCGCAAGCTCTCAAGTAACATTTACGGAAGTAATAATTACTGAGCGTGAACCACTTACACCGCAACGTGATCTAGTAAGGTAGCCCATGGAACTTATAGGAAAACGGCTATGTTAGCGCAATGCTAACATTACATAATATTACATTGATATTACATAATATCTACACTAATATATTCATTGGCTTCTGAGTGAGGACCACGTCTCGTTTATTATGAATGCGAAGCTCACTTTAGTGTAAGACTACAACACTGGCTTATCAGCCAACATAACACAATTGTGACTCAGCTTAACTCATCCAGTGTTGAGCCATCAGTGAGAAACCCTTGCCATCAGTGAGAAACCCTTTACCGTTTACTGAACAATTCCAGAGCAGACATGCAGTTTGAGGTTTTCATTTTCTGTGCCGCCTATTCTGTTTTTAAGATAATTCCATAAGGGGTTTTCAAAACAAACAAACAAACAAACAAATAGGAGCATTTCTTCTTCAGAGTGCAGTTTAGCACATAGTTAGGTCCATCAATAGGTGGCCCTTATCATTTTCTTTTTCTTTAGACATGAGGACTCGATATAGACAAATGTGCTGTCCACCTGCAATACCTGTGATTGTTTTTACACAGTTTCTTTTCCTTCGAGGTTGGTTGTTTTTTTTGTTTGTTTTTTTTCACACGGCTAAAACTGACCCAAACATCTCGATTCTGTTAATTATGGAGAGGTATGAGTAGGAGACAGGGATAGAGGTAGAGTAGAAAAAAGAATGCATCCTAAGCACAATTTCTAGACATTACCATTATCTAGAAACTCTTTACCGTGTGCCTCCTCTAACTTGACCGTAGCCCTAATCCTAAACCAAGCACTGAGTGGTAGTAGAGTCACTTGATACTGCCAGTCGACACTACCACCCCAGGTGTGAAACATTCTAGCATTACCTGGGACGGGCCAGCAGCCTGTTGTTGGAGATTTTTTTTCCTCATTGCGGTTATGCGATATTGATATATTCTATTTGTACAGACGCGTTGAACTGTTTACTTGATCTACGTTTCCCTTACATCGACTTTTTCGCTGTAATGTGTTTGTTCCCTTATGTAGCTCACATGTAATGAGGCGGCCACACTGCGTTTTCTCCCCTGCGTGAGCTCCTCGGATACATTCCCTGATCATCACTTTTGATTACGAAAGACAGCTCTTAGCGAGTTAAGNNNNGGGGAGGGGAAGGGGAAACAGATTGATTGCGCAGACGCTAACACACCTCCTCCCCCACACCTAAACTTATTTTGGCCAGTGAATGTGTGAAGCCATCAATGAATGTATTGAAATATATTTCCTCCTTATTTTATGAGTGTTCTATGTTCATTTGGTAGTTGGTGTTTAGCAAAGTAACCGAATGGTTGCGATGTTGAACTCAAGATCTCAAAGGTCGTGGGTTCGATTCCAGACCATGGTTGTGTTGTAAATGCCTTGGAAAGACATTTCATTCACATTTTCACGAGTCCACCCGTCTATGAAGTGGGTACCTGGCTGTAGGCAGTGAAAGATACTGTCAGAATGCTGGTGATCAGCGCCTTCAAATGGCAGCGGCGCTGTGTGCATCCTAGGGAGTTGAGAAAGTCTTGGAGTGATCTGGCCTGCCAGGGTAATAATAATGTGAAGTGGCGTGAGAAAGCATTAGCCTGGACACGAGACTTATAAACTGCATTAGCATTATAATTCTTGGACACTCGAAACAAACTATTGCTCGTGTAGGTGTTGGGGGCAGGCTACAAAGAAAAGGGACCCTTCGAAGAATTCCTTGACAATATTTAAGGGAACCTCTCTGGTTCCACACGCTCGCTCCTAGTCTAGGCCTAACTTTGATCTTAAGCCTTACCCGACCATACCTGGAAAGAGTCCCACGGCTATACCAAATGAGCCTTCGCAAACTCTTAACCGACTTGACAGTATGATGGTGACATAAGCCTACATCCTTATTTTGTTATTGTTGTTTTTCAGCAATCTTGCAATTTGCCGATTGTAGCGAAACCCCGAAATGTTTTGTTTTCAATTCTAGTTTGCCTCACTTTCTCACGGATTTACTTATTTGGTTGAGTCCTTCCTTTTTTTCTCTTAGGCTTTTCCCTTCCGTGTGCCGGAAATGAAATATCCGCATTTTTACGATTTTTTTTGTGTATTGGCAACCTTCGTTTTCCTCTCTCTCTCTCTCTCTCTCTCTCTCTCTCTCTCTCTNCCTCTCTCTCTCTTCCTCTAGTTCTAATTCTTTCAGTCTCTCCGTAAATATCCCGACATTCCCTGGATACTTCTCCGAGAGTTTGGGCATAGTTGGACTCCCCAGAGTGAAAACATAGCATCTCTATTACATATTTCCCCTAATAAATATCGCGGTTTGGCCCCCCCTCGGTGGTGAGTACCTTCGACCCGGTCGATCGGCGGATAATTTGACTCACAATAGCGACCTCTTTGTTTTCCATTGAGAGGCGATTGGGGACTAACCTTTCTAGAAATAATATTTGCTTTCTTTCGCGATGGCATCCATGTGTGCGGGTGTGTGTGATATAGAGGTCACCTAATACCTCCATCACTGCTTCTCTGCCAACAAAGGGGACTGCACTCTTGGGGGCGATAGCTTGGAGGATATCCTCCTCCACGTCCTCCTCAGGCTAGATACTATTGAGGTCTTCTCCTCCTGTTTCTTTCTTAGCACTGTTTTCCTCCTCCTCTTTACACCCCTTCGTCTTTCTCTTCATCTTTCTCCATTATCGTCTCCTTTTCATTATATTATTCATCTTGCATCACTATTGCCTGCTATTCATTAGCACGTCGCCTTTCATTATGTGACTTTGTCGCCTTTATATCTTTCATTGTTCTGATCTTCCTTCAATGTCACCCTCTTTCTATCATCCTCTTCCTCCTGCATTTTCACCTTCTCTTTATCGTCTTCTTCCACACCCACTGTCACTTTCTCTTCAGATCTTCTTGCTCCTCTATAGTCTTATTCACTTACCATCCTCTTCTTCCAAAGCTATTACCTTCTGTTCTTCTTCATCCTATTCCTCCTACACTGTCACCTTCTCTGTATCATTCTTTATCATCTTCTCTCAGTCGTCATCGTCCATAGTTCTCTCTCAATCCTGCATCCTTTTAACTATTCTGATCCTTATTGGTACACAAGTCTTCACCTCCGCCACCGTCATCTCTGCTTTCTCCCATCCATCCTTTTCTTCCTCCCTCACACGCATTATCTTTTCTCCCTCCACTACCTCCGTCCCTCCTTTCAAATTCTGTCACCTACCGTCTCCTTTTCTCCACCTCTTCTCTATTATTCTAGCCTCAGATCTACTGTTTTATGAGAAAAGGCCGTGTTATGCTAAATAAGGTAAAAAATCACATTCTCTGTATAGCCTAATATTCTCTCTTGCCATCTGGACTATTGTGTTGCAGTTTTTTTTTTAAGTTTTCGACATAGCGAACTGTATACATTGCTCAAAGCGCAACGCCATTTTTTTTTTACTTTGCCTTGTTAAACGTGTTATTCTGGCGCATACGATCGCTTTTTGTAAAGCGACAGAGAAATGTAGACCGATGCTCCGACAAGAATGGCGTTTTCGCAGTGCCCACCGCAGACGTGTTTTTGTTGGGGAGTGTCGTGGGGTTGGGGGGTNGGGGGGGATGGTTGGGCTGGAATCACAATATTGGGAGCCCAGGCTTAAATTTCACTTTTTGTTTCTGCCCTTCGGATCCCAAGTGTAACGTTGTTTGTAGCAGTGAGGATAAAATGACGAGACAGGACTGTTTTGCTGCCGGGCCTGCGTTTAGGGTTACTGTTCTGTTATAACGAGTCTCTCCAGACTAGCAAGGCAGGGACAGGGTCTTAAAGAGCGGCGGGGATGTTAGGCTCCCTTTGAAACTGAAACATCTTCAACAAACGCACTTGCACGAGGACAACAAGATTGTCAGTTTGGTTACCTTTGGCGCCAAATTCCAGAAATCTGATGTTTGTTGTTGTTGTTGCTGTTGTTTCTGTTCATTTTCTTGTCTGTTGGAATGGGTCAATGATCTAAAATCTAGCTTGGCACCTTGGCCTTTTTGGGGAAGAAAAGGGAGGGGAAGGGTTGGTTGTCATTCCATGCTGCCCCGCTGCTGCACGCGTAGACATCTTTCCCAGTCGAGGATATTACCAAGCGGTCGGTGAACTCATTATTCTCTTTATACACAGAACTACACCTTATCTCTGTCATGAAACACATGGATACATGCTAGTTTCCTCAGCGCCTGTTCGATAGAAAGGAGTGGTTTTCGTCAAGGCAACGTTTAAAACTTTGGCTTGGCAATGTTTTGATAATTGATTGAGCATAACTTCGGAAATAAATCTGGCAACTTGATGCTCACACCAGACACCTGGTATCGGTAGCACATAATATAAAATCTACATAGCTATTTCACAGATGTCAGCGAAAAGTCCTTTTTAAACTCTTGAAACGCAGTGATGAACACGTAGCAACATGCAGCCAACAAGCACGACTACCATAGACAAGATGGAGAAAAACAGTGTTCACGTGGACAGATAGGGTTCTGTCAGTGATGTCACATTTAGGAATTAATCCTGTAGTTTTTGGTGGGTTTTTTTTTTTTTAACAAAGATCTTGTTATATGTACAGTAGATAATGGTTAAAACGAAATTTGCAGAACCAAAGATTTATACTCGATTCAAACAAAGTTTTGCCTCAGACAGAGAAGCCGAAAAGAAAGAAAACAAATGTGACCTCTTGTTTTCTTTCGTTTTGCTGTACTTTCTGTTTAGATATGTTTTCATCGCAAGTATTTCTAGCGCATTCCATTTCTTAATATACATTGGAACGGTTAAATCTCAAGAAACTGATAAAATCCTCACCTGCTCATTGCAAAACTCCGAGTCCTACCTATGGCCTAATAATAGCGTTGAACTTATAGGCCTACTATAATTTTATTTCTACATATGACACTTACTTCATGGCCTCGTATTTCGGGAATTTTTTTTTTATTTGGGGGGGGGGGGGGGGGGGNGGGGGAAGGAGGGAGACTGGCTCACGAGCTTGTGAGGTTCAAGACTATATTA